>VDFB02350997.1:0-13269 GCA_007258455.2 Sequoia sempervirens
TGTTTCAAAATTTAACTAGGGTCTTCGACAAGCGTCCTGCAGAAGATATCATTAGTAATTTTCAATTTTGTCTTCGCCAATCATCCTGCAAAAGCTTGTTAACTCCAAATAGCCACACGCTAAAAATCAAATATCAATAACACGAAAATCAATTAAAAATTCCAGATTGCTGAAAGCAGAAATAAAATTTTACCAGTCAATTGCGTCGTTTTGTTACCAGTCAGATGCGTCATTTCTTTTTTAGTTGCGGCTCAGGATATCACTTGCGATTCAAGAATTGCCAGATGCATCGTTTCTCTGTCAAATGTGGTTCATAAACTCAATTGCGGTTCAAAAACTTCACATGCGGTTCCGGAAATCAATTGCGGTGCAGAAAATTCACATGCGGTTCGAAAAATCAATTGCGGTGCAGAAACTTCACATGCGTCATTCCGTAGGAAAAATCTGCAAAATCAAAAATTAAAAGATCTACGGATTTGCGAAGATGGTGTCCTCACGTCAGGTTCACCAAAATGTAACGCCTGAAAATGAAACAAGCCTTTTGCACAATAGACAACAAAGAAGATTAGATCGTTAGAAGCACACATGCAATACAATACTAAATCTAGAATGCAAATTCATACGTTAAGCAACAAAGAACATGGGAAAGTAAAAACGTAATTAAAACTGAAACAATCTCACCAATTCCAAACGTATTTCCATGAATCATCTCGATTGCCCTTCTCCATTTTGCTTGTGTAGTATAATTGCCCTCAGATTTTCAAGTTTGTGCAAGTATAGCTTAAGATAGTGATTAGCAAAATATCGAAGATTCAAGACAAAAGTGCTCTCAAAAGTTATCAAATTTGCGAGAGAGATTGGAATGAAGAATGACAAATCAATTTATAGAAAATTGATTATTCGAACGACAGGCCAAGATTGAAAGATCAACGAACGGTTGAGATTGAGCGATTGGACATGCATTCAGATAACTGATAGAATTGACACGAGTGATTCGAATTAGAAAATAGAATTAAAGATTAAATAAATGATTTAATCTTAAGTTCGGCATTCGAAAACATTAGAAATATCTTTGCATGACAAAGATAAAGATTGATTATAACGACTCTCTGTTTGAACGCACACACAACATTTAATCAATTAAATAAGAATATTTAATTAATCCACATGTACACGCAATTGAGTTAGAAGTGGATGATTGAATGGTTAGACGAAGAGATTACTCGAAGACGCCACTCAGACATTAAATCAATAGTTAACTAAACGATTAAAATAGATGTCGAGTTGAGTAAAAGTGAATATTTAGATAACTCACATAATTATCTAAAATATAGAAGAATGTGTTAAAATAGAATTTATGAATTAAATAATTCATTTAATTCAGAACTCAATATTCTAAGGATAATTAAATAAATAAGATTTATTTAATTAAGTGACGAAGGGGATTTAAATGAATAATTAAATAAATTATGAATTTATTTAATTATAGTTGAAATATGATAAAGAGTAAATTAAATAATAATTTATTTAATTTAACTGGAAGAATAAGGTTAATTGGTAAGACAATTAAATAAGAAGCGTTTATTTAATTAATTAGATAGAATAAAGAAAAGTATGAATTAATTAAATATTTAAGATTATTTAATTAATAGAAGAATTAATAAAAGATGAATTAATTAAATAATTGACATTAATTAATCATGACCATGAAGAATAAGAATTATGAAGAATATAGTCGTAGCAACTTATTTCTATATTCACATAAACAATATGTGAATAGTACTATGCATAATATCTTTTGATGATGAAATATGTCAAAGATCAGTTTTGAGAAATCAATAGTGAATGTGAAGACTACAAAGAAGAATATGAGCTTGTAAATGAGTTTGTTGAAGGTAGTGAGCTATGAGTAGCATAGACTTTTGAAGTAGTTGTATTTACTAAAGGTAGTGAGCTAGAGGTAACTGATGTATTGAAATAATCCATTTGTATGTTGAGGTAGTGAACCTCTACAGTAAAAGTTGTAATGAGTATGGAGTAGAGAACTTCCTTTGGCTAAAGACCATAAAACTCTAGTTTTAAAAGTTGTTATATTTGTGAGGCTGGATTTGGATAGTAGATCCAAGTAGCTTGCTCATCGTGGTTTTCCCTTGTTGGGTTTTCCATGTAAATTTGGTGTTATGGTGTGTGTATTTTATGTTCTTCTGCTCATCATGTTTTAATTGGTTAATTGCTATTAAATGAAAGAAATTTCTCAGTACTATTGTGTGTTCAACACTATCTCCTAATTAATTAATAATTATTTATCACATCACATATTATTATTTATTAAATAATAATTATTTCCCATTTAATACCATTACCTATCTAATTAAATAATATTTTATTATTTAATTAAATGCGATCTTATTATCCATTTATCACTTCAAAAATCATTTATTAATTAATAATTCTCATTTATCCATTCATTTTTTATTTTTTAGATTGTAGGAATCGATCGGGTATCTGTCCCCCTATAAACTACAGTGTGCCTGGTAAACATTTTTCATGTGAACGGTGACACTAGCATGACATGCCCTCTGGTACCACGGGGACAGTGGGGAGACTAGACCTCATGACCTCTTACCTACAATAGGATGCTTTAGCCAATCGAGCTAGGCCCGCTGTCCCATTTATCCTTTTAATTAATAATATTGTATATCTCATTAAATGTGATCTAATTTCCATTTTTGAATAATTTCTATTTTCACTAATCACTTAACTCCTCGTTTCTCTTTAGTCAACTCTTCCTTCCATCATTAGTTAAAATCTTCTTCATATTAGAAACTCGATCTTCTCTAACAAGTTAACTCTTCTATATTTTAGAAACTTCCTCTTCATTATTCACTTAGCTAAGCATGCAATTTTGGAAACTTCATATAAAATTTATATAATTATTAAATCAAGTAATTCAATATTATCTCTTCATGAATCGAAATGGAAAAATTATATTTTGTAGTTGAGTTGAATCTATTGATTTTTGAAATATCTCAAGTCTTCATCCTCATCCTTATCTTCAATTTGATTTTTTCATGGAAAATCAATAAATAAGATCACTTCTTCATAATTTTTGGATCTCACATCTTATATAAATCAACTTTGCTGAAATATATTATTAGTCAAAATTAGTCAATCATAAATGAACACTATTGTTATGCTACAAAGATTTAGCATCCACATCCAAAGGTGAAGCAATATCACATCATTTATTTAGAGGTTTGTAGTGAGATCAATAAAGTAAGAATTTAGATTTAATTTATTTTTTATGTTTTGTCTTTTATTTTCTTATTTTATTAATTCCAATGTATACATTTTTGGTGAACATGATGTGAATACTAACCTTAAATTTGGATTAACCTTGTACATCTGTGATTTTTTGGTGTTTTTCTTTGTCTTGTAGGTTGCAAGTACTTTCAAGAGGTTTAAAAATAATCCTTTTTAGGAGCTTCTTGAGGAGAAACAAACATCATGGATGTGTTTGAAAGAGCCAAGAAATGATTTTTCATATATAATAGTCAATATTTTGGTGCCAACTATAGTTTTAAACTTAAAAAACACATTTTTGGGAACTTTATTTGTTAATTCGTACATTTGTATGTGTTTGTACTTTGAGACTATTAATTTATTGTTGCACATCTTAAATTTCTATTGATAATTATTTTTCTTTTATTTGGTGATTAGAAAATTAATTTACAAAGGTTTAATCACTTGGTCAAATTGCTTGTTCTTCATCTTTACAATTTTCAAAAATATCAACCTGCAATAAAACAAGCATAACTTTCAAACCATTAACTAGATTGTCAACTTTTTATAGGCATTGGAAAGGTAGTTCTACCGTGGATTCTAAAAATTAGATTATTTTTTCAAATTAAAAACCAAAAATCAGATATAATTAGTCAAGGTGAGTGTGTTCAATTTCAAACTTCAAGTAAGCACACATGCAAACTTATTTATTTATGATATTTAAAAAAAATGTCAAAATTTCATAAGCAATTTAATGGTGTAGTTAATTTTTAGTTTGAAATAATATTTTATATATGTTTTTTCTAATAATTTAATGCAACACTTTTTCCCCATGAAAGAGAAAAACGTGTAAATAATCCTTTTCATAGGCCAAAGAGAACAAAATAATCTTCTAATGAAATTGGTTTTATAGGATGATAAAAAGAAGAAAATTTTATAGACCATTTTTTTGTGTGTATTTTTAAACCATTGATTTGTGGGATTAAAAAGAACAATTCACATTTCGATTTGGTTAATTAAATAACAAATGTCTTTTAATCTTGAAAGAGAGGGTGTGTATGCTCTTCTCTCACATGCTTGCATGATCTTGAGAATTCAAAACACAACCTTTTATTTTTCATTTTAGGGGGCTTGTTTAGGGATTTCATCACCCTAGAGGACAACTTCAACTCCAGTGCTTCAACGAAGTATAAATAGCAGGGGGTGAATCGAAAGACATGCCTCTTGGAAGTTGTGAAATTGTCATTTAGGCTAAGCCCCAAAGAAATTTATAACTTGGGGAAATGAAGGAGAAGGGTGGGTTACCCTCTTCTCTTAGTTGTTTGACTTTCTTGCACTTTCAAATTCATAGATCAGGCCTCACGTGCCCTTGTGGCATATAGAGGATTCCCCTAGAAAGCATGTACAACCTAGTTTAAGACCTTTTTACCATTTCTTAGTGTGGTGTAGGGTATATTATCATGCCCTAAACTACTCAACACATACTCCCTTGAGTTGAGATATAAATTATTGGGTTTGGCTTCTCTAGTCTCCCAAGGAGAGAGCAAAGGTGAGCTTGTTGCCATATTGGGTGTGTGTCACTAGACCTCTAATTATCTACTCTTTAAAGAGAGATGTCTAGCACCGATCTTGGGGTATTAGCACTTGCACAATGAGCCTACACTAAGTTAACAATCCCACTTGATTAATTTAGGATTGTTCATGTGTTTTCTGTGTCTACACTTGTTAAAAGTAAAATCTTCCCATTTGAAACCCAATGGGAACCTTATCCTTCTTGAGCCTTATATTTTTTTAACCTTATATATTTTTATTAGTATAGGATTTCAAAACCTCAAAAACCAAAAAAACATTTGAAAAATCCCTAAATCTTAAAACATTTGAAAATCCCAAAATCTAAAAAAAAACTTGAAAAACCAAAAACAAAAGAAAGTCTCTAATCCCTTGTCTTTACCTTGCATCCAACCATTATCCACCAACTCAACCATCCTTTGCATCAAAACCAAAACTCTACCAACTTATCCATCCAAACCATTCCTTCATCTTACCTTGATAGCCTCCTTAGTCAAGCTGAAAGCCAACCAATCATAATCCCTAGTCATTCATGTATCTACCCTTCTTTCCAACAACCCACAATTCCTATTCAATCATACATCCACTCTCTTTTACAATAATCCATAGTCTCTAGTCATCCATCCATCTATCCTAAATACCAACAACCATAATTTTTAATAGCCCATTCATCAACTATCAATACCAACAACCCATAGTCCCTAGTATCCCATCCATCAATACTCAATACTAACAAACTCCACAATCATGATAATCCAATCCTTGATCATGATATTTGTTATCCTTGAATTTAGCTGTGATCAATTCATGGGACAACCCCTATGAAACTTGTCCATTTCATAGCCCACATAATATGAGAATTCAAAATGAGGAAGATCATACTTTCCTTCATGCATGGTCCCCAAGTCTTGAAACATTGTTTTGAGCGTTAACCTCTTTTGGTTTTTTTAAATTCGAAAATTGAACTAAGTTGCAAAATTTCATTTTTGGAGTTAGAAATTTTCTCGCTCATGCAAGAGCACTGTATTTAAGTGCCCTTGCATTCCTAATGCAAACAAAGTAATTGCAAGGTCAATGAATTTCATTGGCCCTACATATCATTGATCAAACTTATTGAAAGTTACATGAGCAAAGAATTTCATTGATTATGCAACTCAAGCTCACAAAAGTTGTATTAAATGCCAATTTTAATTGTGTTTGGGTCGCTTTAAATCTGTTTTGGTTTTGTTTTATTTTTTTCTATTTCGCTTGTTTTTCACCCCTCTTCCTCTAAGTGTTCAAAAATCTCTCGAGTTTATTGATATGTGGATTTTGACTGGATTTGCTGACGATTTGAACTAGGGTTTCGTTGCATTTTTCTCATTTCGTGGGTATGTTTATTGTTTCTCACTTTCTCTGTAAATTGCTTCTTTTTTATGACTCATCGGGTTTTATTTTTCACGCCTTGTTTCTAGTTTTCTACTTTTAGTTTAAATATAGTTTCCATTCATTGGTCATTTCCCTTCCTATTGATTTTTCCAACCTATTAAGGCTTTTCTTTCCTATGGGTTCAATGTTTTTCAACACAAGTTTTTAAAATTTGTAGGTCATTAAACTATCCTTTAGGTATTTGTTCTTCCATTTTGTGTTTTTTACATTGGTCTATGTTTTTTAATCCTTAATTAGACCAAAGCATCTGAGTTTGTGCATCATGGGATTCAATCCCCACAATGCATGGGTTTACTTGACAACCATTACAGGGTAAAAACACAAAGTTGTGTCACATTCTATAAAGGAAACGACCAACACTGATCCAAATTTTAAACTTGAATCACTAAAAAATGACATATGTTTTGAATTCTGAAATGATGTAAACTAGTAAAATATGTATTTTTTAGTATATTTTATGTTTGTATTTAAATTTTTTTTTATTTTTTTTTATTTTAAACTAGTTTTTAATAAATTAACACTATAATTTAGTTCTTTGATAAAATGTTGAAAAAATGAAGTTGCATGAGACATCAAAATTTTTTATAGTAATTTTTTTTTTTTTCTTTCAATTTTTTTGTGTGTATTTATAACTTGAAACTTTAGTGCATGGATATATATTTTTTCCAATTTTGATAAATATATATTTAAAAAAAAAATTAAAATGTGTGTGAATCAAAAAAATAGTTGTTTCCATTTGACGTCAACTTTCATATTAAATATTTATCTAAAATGGAAAAAAAATTATACCATCTTAAATAGATTCTTTTATCTAGTGCATCATATTTTTTTAAATTTTTTAATAATTTTAGTATTTTTCCTTGGCATGGTAATCAACCTAATATTTTGTGCTGATAACCTACTCTTAGTAAAAATAAAAAATAAAATATAAATAATATTTAAACTATTAAAATAAATATATTTTTGAAAGCTACACTTATGGATCTACAAAAGGGTATTTTTATATTTTTTAAAAAATGCTATTTATATTAGTAGGAGTTATTGAAACTTCAAGTTTTTCAAATAATTTTAATTGTTTGGTAAATTGGACTCAAAGTGGTGCTCCATATATTTTTAGCCAACAATTTTAGTTGAAAAAGTTATAGAAGTATCTAACTTAGCTAGAATGAATCTTACTAGATCATATGTTTGACCAAAATTGATTTTTAGTTAGAAATAATTAAATTCAGCTGTGCTGATAAGTTGGATGAAAGTGTAACACAACTTTGTGCTTTTACCCTACATGCTTTTGCATTTTCACGTTAAAATTTCTTGTCAAACCAGTTAGGGTTTTCCTTAGTCTTGTATGCATCGTAGGTGTTTTTCATCAATGGTGCATGAATTTTCAACTTCATGATGTAGAAACAACAATTTTTTCCACTTAAAACATTGAAAAATCCTTAACCTACATAGTCGCAGTATTTCATCGTTTGTGCCTTTAAGAATTGAGTCATATGCAACATTGGTGAAAATTACCGATTATGCATATGGGCTTATGTTCAATTGGTGTTTTTTGACCGATTGAACATCAAATGGACCATACTATTGAAGTTTTTTCTCTAACTTTTTCTGACGTTAAATGCAATCTCGATAATTTTCTCTGCCTATGCCTTCACTTTGCAAGTTACATGTAATGTCGGTGTTTTTCACCGATTATGCATATGATGTCAATCCTATGTGAATACATAGAAAAAATTACCGGTTAAACATTTAAGTGTTTTTGATTATGGGAAAATAGGTTTTGATGGGACTAGGAACCCAATACAAAACGGTTTTGAAGGGACCTGCAACCCTCTCAAAGGAAGGTAAGCTGTAGAAAAGATACAATGCATACAATCAACATCTCAAAAGCAACTACAAAAGATGAGAACATGACTACAACAGCTGCATCAACCAAACCAACAAAGGTCCAAGAACCCTAAAACAACCTAGTTTTAAACAGGGACTAGAAACCCCTAGATACAAAAAGAACTTGCCAGGCATCAACCAACCAACCACCTATGGGAACCCCACAAAGCCAAAAGAGAATGCTAACTTGATGGTGTCGAGCACCATCAAACCCATAATCAAAAACTCAAGAAAATCCAACACACCCACCTCAATAGGGGCGTTAGACACCACATGCCAACACAGGAGCCTCAAAAATTTCTGGCAGTAGCCACCCACCACCAAAGGGAAAGCAGAAAGATGCAAGAACTCAACCTCCTGGCAACAAAAGCTCACCTGGTAGCAGGAATCCAACTCAGCCTCCACCTCTAAAGAGAGAGCTCCCCTCTACTGGAGAGGATAAACATTTAAGTGTTACCTAAGTGTAGAGGTTAATTTTTTTCATGCACCTACGCTTAGGAATTTGACCCCCTATGTAGGATCGAGCTTTTTCATTGAACTTACACTGAATGTATTAATTACAAGAAATGGCAACAAATTTAGCTGACTTTGCAACATTTTATCTCAACAACATGCAAGGTCGTTATTTTTAAGCGACTGTACACTCAGATGATTTACCCATATGAAGGGTTGGCATTTTTTTCTGACCTTGAAAACCTTTTGTACTACTTGTAGAAGCACTATTTTTCAACACTTATAAACAATGCAAACATCTACCTATAATGGTGTTGAAATTCGGCGACCTTGCATTCCAATTTACAAAATTTCACTAATATTGTAAATTTTTTCCACTTTGCATTCTACTTTCTAGATTTCCCTCTTTCACTCCGTTTTTCACCTCCATTGCACTTAGGCCCTCGAAGCTCATACAAGTGCTCAATTTTTCCCCACTACTGAATTTCCAACCATGCAAGCTTTCCTAACATTGGAAAACAATGAACTTTGTAATGCAGTTATTTGTGCACACATTCCAAGATTCTCATATCTACCTTCCTAGGAAGATACAGTCACTTTCTAACTACTCTTTAGATATTGGATCCTTCTCTGAGCAAATCCAAATCCATGAAGTTCAAATACCAAGGTGTTTTTTCATTGAATTCAGTGTCCTCAAATATTGATGAGATAAAGGATACTAAAATCAAACATGTTGATATGTGTGAATTTATTAAAAGGACTGCAAAATAACCATTAGATACTGGTATGAGGCATATAGTTAAGAGCCACATACAAATGGTAGAATGTTTCCCTATAGTTGCACATAATCCTAAATTTGTTCTCCAAGTTGTGACACAAAACAATAAAGATGACCGAAGTGTTTGGGAAGCAAATGGAAATGTGGTTATAAGGTTAGATCCATAGTTCTTTGACAAAGATTTCTTGTTTCCTAGTATTTATTCATATGCAGGGGTAAATCCACAAAAGTGGTTTACAATTTGAGTGAGGAAGGAAAACTTGCATAAAATGACCCCATGCAAAAAAAATTGGTTTTTTAGGGTTCAAATGAACTTTTTGTTCGAGCGAACCCAAATAGAACCCCGGTTTGAGTGAACCAATTAAATGTAGGGTCCCACCATTCCTAGGAAAAAAACCAAACAAGTCTCGATAATGGGGTCTGACTGAACTCCCCTAGTTCAAGAGAACCTCTTTTCCCACCTTTCTCACCCTTCCTGGCACCAAAACCCTCCAAAATTTTTCCCTGCCTTCAAAGTTGATGGATGAAAATGTGGGAGGGAGAATTACCAAAACCCAACTAGATGATTTAGTAGTCCTGGTGGGTTATCCAACGAATATAATTTTAATATGTTTTGGTTTTATTATATTTTGTTTTTAGTTTTATTAAAATAGTTTTCTATTGAAAAATCAAACTTCGACTCAGAGTTCCTGAGGACATTCGTAGATTCTTTCTAGGCGCTTCTAAAGATGGATTTTTGCAACCGCCAAGGGGCTAGTTCTTCAAGATGACGACAGGGTGGGAGGCCGTATCCTCCCCACTTAAGGTTTGACCGCCCCCATTCCCTGCATTTTCTTACGCTGTCATTTTCCCTTCCTAACTCTCACTATAATCGCCTCTTGTTTTTTTGGCTCGTTAGTCCTCGGCCCTGGCATCTATAGGGGATTCAGACTCCCCAACCCCCAATCAACACCAGCATTCAAGCGCCAAGTAAAACCTTTAAAGATGCGCTCACCGATGGTGGTGTGTTCATTCCAGAGGGCGCCTATTTTGCGGTCGCAAAGCACAAAGAGGTGGGTTCTAATGGCGGCGGTGGAAGAGATGGTACACCCCCTGAAACCCTTGGTTACACCAAACTTGTTCCTAACCCTGGAATGAAAAATGTGATTAAAAATGAAAGGAATAGACTTAAAGATATTGCGATCTTTTTCGCTGCTACTGACATTAACAAGATTCCAGCCAGGAAGTATATTGACTCCTGGTTTTCCAATGTGTGGCTGGCAAAGTTCGGCATTCAAATCTCCTATTGTAGGTTGCTCCAGCGGGGGTTGTTTGTTATCTTCCTTAAAAACAATGAAATGCAGACCAAAACCCTTGCCAAACCCTATTGGAATGTTGGCGGGAGTGTTTTTCGTGTGTTGGCTTGGAACCCTGTGGCCATCGTAGAAGAAGTCCTTGCCCTCTCTTGCCCCAGATGGGTGGTGATCAAGAATCTGCCTCCAGATTTCTGGAGTCTTGTTCCTACCTTGTTGGCACCATTTGGTAGTGTTGTTCGAGTTGATGAGGCTAGGGCCTCTCTCCCGCACCTCGATGCCCATGCCCTTGTTTCTCTAAACCCTAGGATTGAAATACCACCCAGGATTTCCATAGAAGATGATGATAGGATCATTCGATGCCCTTTGGAAATTCTTGGTAGTATCAGTGTGTGTTATTTGTGTCGAAAAGAGAGACACATTCAGAAGAATTGTCCTTTGATAAAAAAGAAAACTGGTCCTGGAGAAAACAGCCAGAAGGTTAACCCTAATGTGGAGCAAACCAAGATTAGTAAGAATCCCACAGCTTCTCCCATGTCAAACCCTACCATTGGTACTGTTATGTGTAACCCCAATCCGTTTGAGTCACCCTTAAGCAATCCCAAATCACTGGCTAAGCCTGTGGATGATTTGCAGAAGGTTGCTATTTCACCCAATGGCCTCAACGTGCTCTCTGAGGGCCCCCCCACCAAGAATACATTTGCTGCTCTGGTGGGGACTGAGGTGGAGGCTTGCAATGGGGGCGAAGTGGTTGAAATGGGGTCTGCTGGGCAACAGGTTGCTACAAACTTCCCACTTGTTCCCTTTCCCCCGCTTGGATGGAACAAAGAGCAATTGGAAAAACTGAATATCCAGCAGCTTGCCATGCGAAAAATTAGGGAAAGAATTGTTAAGAATCTTCAGTCTGATAATAGTGTTAATAGAAATGGAAATCAAGCAACTTTAACACAAATGGAAAAGCTAACTAGTAAAATCACCATCGAAAAAGGGGGGGTGGTGGACATTCAATCTGGGGTCACTGATTTGGTTGGAATCCTTGGGGGAGAAGGGCTACTCAATGATCTTGCAGCTTCTAGATGTGCAGACAATGTATGCCCCACGAAAAAGGGGAGTGTAACTGAAATAATGGCCTCTGAGTTCCCTGTAGATCCCGTCCAAATCAGCGATGTTCATATTGGGTGTCAACCAAGCCTTGACATCGTTGTGGAGAAAGATGCAAGTTATAACACTCAAAATAATATTGAAATAATAACCCAAGTGGATCCCAACCAGCTTATACCCGAGGGTAACAAAAACCTTGAGCATATTGCAACCAATATTGATGCAAACACCAAATTCACTAGAACCCACCTTGTGGCCTGCCATAGCCTTGATTCAGCAGATGAATGTGGGGAGGATACTGATGAGAATATCACTGCAAAGGGTCAATTTGAGAATGTGTGCAACCCTAGGAAAGGACCAGGGAGGCCTAGGAAGTATGGTGACCCCCTGTCCAATTCCAAAAGTTCCCAATTGGTGAATAGCAAGAGGAAACATACTAGCTTAATCATCCAATCACCCAAGGCTAAAAGGGCAGAAATGGAAGACAGGCTGCCCAAATGCTTTGAACAGTTCAAGAGCAACCAAGAGGGAGCCACCAAGATGGTTGACCATGAAGCTTAATATAATTTCTTGGAATATCCGGGGGCTGGAATCCCCAGATAGAAAGTACATCGTTAGGAGATTTTTGAACATGGATCAAAAGAAGGATATTGTGTTTCTTCAAGAAACCAAGGCGACTGGGTTTACTTTGGAGGTGAACTTGAGATTCATCTGGAAAGAATCCCTTCAATTCTCCACCAATCATGAGAAAGGGAGAGGAGGGACATCCATTCTTCTCTCCAACAAGTGGAATCAATATATAACTGGTCAAGGTATATCCCCCTGCAACAAGGCAGTCTGGGTCATTCTTGAGAAGGATGGGGATAGTCTCGGGGTCTGCTCGGTCTATGCCCCTAATGATCATAGAGAAAGGTCCCAACTATGGCAATGGTTGGCGACACACTTACCCCATGTCCCTTGGGTGGTGGGGGGTGATTTTAATATGGTTGAACACCTCAAAGATAAATGGGGTGGCTTGGACATGTCTTGGAAAGGGTCTGAGAGGTACTTCTAGCAAAGGTTCAAGAATAAGCTCAACTTGGTTGACCTCTTGGAGTTGGGTAAAAGGGATAATAGGGGGGTCTGGTTTACCTGGTGCAATGCACAACAAGGTAGAAAGAGGATATACTGCCGATTAGACAGACTCTATGCAAACAAGGATGTGGTCTGTTTTATCCCAGGGGGTCTGGGCAATAGGTTAGTGTCCATCCCTACACTCTGTCTGATCACCACCCGATCGAAGCGAATGTCAGCACAATCAAGGCCAGTGTAGAGGTGGCCCCCAAAAAAGGTAAATTCATACTCAACACCCAACTCTTACATGATAGTGATTGTAGAGATGGGATCTCCTCCATCAGAGAGATAAACAATTGGTTGCTGAAAGAGGAAACTGCCATCGCAAGATGGGAGTAGAATGTGGATGCCTGGAAGAAACTTTTC
>VDFB02350999.1:0-41356 GCA_007258455.2 Sequoia sempervirens
CATAGTTATGTCAGCCAAAGAAAGAACATAATAGACAGGTGTACACTTAATCTTGATTAAATCTCTGAGTGTCCCATACTGTTCAATCATCTCTCCTTTCTCTTTATGTGATGCAGGGTATTCTTCATGCAGTTTTGTCAAACCGTACCAAGTCTGATCATCCAAATCAAGAGCAAGATTAAAGGTGCTAGATGCAAACTTTTTCTAGGTTTCAATTGTGTTTTCAACATTCTTGAGTCATTGAATTTCATCAAGCCAATTCCAACAAAATGTGAATAGACTCTTGACCTCTTTCTCACACTCTTGAACTTCCTTGACTCTTTCAAGTACCATGTTGTGAGTAGATTTGGACTTCTCTACAATTTCCAACAATCCTTTATCTTCAACCCAAGAGACCATGTCATTTACTACTTTACTCTTTAATTCATTGAATCTATCAATTAATGCACTTGTGCTTTCCATAATGGATTATGAGGAACTAGTGACCACACTAGGAGCTACCTGAAACTATATCCTTCTGGCTAGTTGCTTAAGTTTTCTTGGAGCCAACCTGAGCAATTAATGCATGAACCTCAATGACTTTTCTCTTTTCTCTGGTGGTAGACATTGATTTATTGTAGGCTAACTTAGACTTTTCAAGAGCTTTAGCTACTTCAATGTAGGTTCCAAACCTAGGTTTGCTAGGGTCCCAAGGGTTGTTAATCAACATTTCAATACAACCAACAACATAGTCCTTCTCAATCTCATATCCTAACTCAAGAATCCATGAGTTTCTTCGTTCAACTTCCTTGATAATACAACTATTAGTGGTTACCAAAAATGCTATATCATTCTTATATTTTTTAACCAATTCTCTTGGAACTCTCTTCCTTCTGTTCATTTTCCTTTGGAATTTTCCAAAGAATGCAACAAGGGCATCTCCTTATGCATGTCCAAATCCCCAATGTTTCTCATTAGTTCCTTGATATGATGAGTGACCAGTCTGGTATTTTCCCACTAACTTCACCTATTCCAAGAATCTCCTTCATAAAATAGAAGGTTAGAAATAATACCAATGTACCATATCTAAATGTACATTTCTTCTTCTTGATGTCTCTCAAATTCTCCAATAGTTGTTGTCAGAACAACTCACAAAGGTAATATTTTTTTTTTCTCAACCATATCCAATGCAAGATCAATTGTAGTGGCAGATACATCATTCTCACCAAAAATTAGTTGTGAAATAACTAGCCTTGCATACTGGACTGTCGAGTTAATGATTCCAACATGTGTGTTCTTTATTAAACATTTTTCTCTGTCAAAATTACATTCAGGAGCCGGTCTAGAGGATGATAAGCCAGTAACATCTATGATTACTTCTTTGGATATCATATATGAGTTACATCAAGCCACACATATTCACCATGAAATCTACTAAGAGCCAATTTGATATACCTTTCTTCATTACTAAAGTCCAAAAAATGATTCCATACATCCAATTTCATCTCTCTGAGTATGTTATATTTCAATTTCAGGATAAGATCATTTCTAGTTAATTCTTCAAGCCACAATATGTGAGCCTTTCTGTAGGTAGATTCTTCTAATTTTCTATGAATGTATACCCCAACATCTTCAATCGGTGTAACACCAAGAGGGATATCCAAAAAATCACCCAAGGGATCGAGTTCTAAAGTTTTAACAGGGTACATTTTAAGTTGTGGTTCTAGTCTCACTAAATTGTCTATGATTCGAGGTATATCCATCATATTCAACAAAACTCGACAAGCAATTCAAATGAAATAGTGTATAGCAATAGCAACTTACCTCTTTCCTTCCCACCAAAACAAAATTCTGATTTTTTGTTGTATGGAATTGTTCTAGTTTCTTCAGGCTTCCTCTACACGCTTCTCTTCCTTCACAAATGCTTTTCATCAAATGTGTTTTCCTTAACATATTTTAATTTATTTATTTCATCCCAAATGCTTTTGCAATAAATGCTTCAGATCGCAAGTAGATGACCTCAAAATTAGTGTATACTTCCATCCTTTCAAACTCCACAGAATTCATTCTTCACACATGTGTGTCTAAAAATTCCTTTTGCATGAAATCTTGAATTCGTAACCTTAATAAATGCACTACTATCATGATATGAAATCATATATCAAAAAAGGGGTTATTAAATTTTCTAATTATTGCTCCCCCTTAGCCACTGCTTGGATTAATTTTTGATGGGATTACCTACATTGGAGGATGACACAGATGAAATTAATGCTTCTAATTCTTCTCATTTTTTAGATTCTCCTTCCTTTCTCTAGATCCTTTCCATTTCCTTCTTTAATTCTGATGGATCAATTTTAATGGTTGGTTCATCTCTCTTTACCGGATTGTTACTTCTCATATTTTTGCTTCTACAATCTCTGGAAAAATGTCCCAAATTGTTGAAATTATAACAAACAACATTCTTCCATCCAAATTGTCCTTTATTCAATCTATATTTGTACTAGTTAGCCTTATGTCCAAATGAATTACAGTGATAATAGTAGCCATTGAATGGATAAATCATCCTATTTAACTTTTGAATTCCACACTCTATAGATTTATGTTCAATCCTCTTGCATTTAAAACATTGACTGAAGAATGATAAAGTATTTTCATTCATTCATCATTCTATTTCATTTTATTTTCAAAATATTTTTCCATATGTCCAAACTTATTGTGCAAGAATAACATACACCATTAAAAGATAAGTACCTTTGAGCATTAGGTTGTCTGATACAAATCCTTCTGGTATATCATCTTAGATTCTTGAATTGTCCACCATTTCTTTGAATCTTCATGTCAGGGGATTGATTCATCTTTGAACTTTGTCCTACTTCAAATCCCAAACCATTCTTGTCCATAAAGGGTCTATGTCCTTCAATTAGTTCATCCAACATTGTAGAACTTGTCGCAAATTTATCCTCATGTCTTCTTGCCTTTTCTAGATCTAATTTCAAAATTGTTATTTCCTACTCAAGCTTTCCACGTTCATCCATCTTCCTTTATATCTCAGCTTTTAGATAGTCTTCATTTTTTTTTTCTTCTAGTTGTTCTTTTAATTTGGTGATGTCCTCATCTGCTTTCTTTAATTGATCACTGACTTCTTTGTTTCTTTCCTTCAGATTCTTAATGCACTCATTTGCTTCCTTCAGGATTTTCTTTTGTATGTTCAACAAGGATCTCTTTCGGAGGAATAAGAAATATTTTATCTTCCATGTATTTGAATGTCAGGATCTTCCCCAAGTTGTTAGACTTCTTCAAAGGAACCAGGCTCTAATACCAATTGTTGAACACCTAGAATACTGAGAGGGGGGTGAATCAGTATTCCATTAAACCATTCACATAAAATCCAACCAAACAATATCACAATTTTGACTAAAACAATATGAGAAAACATGGAATCAAGATAATGCAACAACACACATGAACACCAATATTTTTATGTGGAAAACCCAAAATGGGAAAAACAACAATGAGGGTTAGCTCACAATATAATATATTCAGATATATAATATTAGAATGGCTCACCACCAAGACACATTGTCCTTAAAGGCTCACAACCTAAAATATTTACAAAATAGAGAATGTCTCATTGCCAAGTGATGAACTGAGATATAATGCACCTTTTTTTGTTGGAGTTCAGTTTTGGTGAAGCACAATACATGAATAACTTCTCTGTATACAACACATTTGTCTACTTATTCATACATTTTCACACATATGCAACACACACACACTCTCTTCTTTGTCTTCTTTCATCTCATTCACATCTTTGCTCTCTCCCCACCTCAAAAAATGTCTTACATATATACATATATATTCATGTTCACTAATTAGGTCAGCCTAATTAGGGAAACCCTATTTCAAATCAAAAACCAACTTTGTCAGTATTATCCTCAAAACACATTCATATTTGCATATAATTAGTTGGCATGGACCTAAGATAGATCCCTTTATCATTCATAGCACATATTAAAGCTTCTCAACATTAATACATAATTAGGTTGGCTAGAGTTAGACCTAAACTCCAAACATATATGCAATCCACAAATGTGTAACACAAAAACTTGTTAACACATTAAATTCTCCTTTAGATGGAATCAAACTACTTATCTTCAACACCGCATGGTATGATAATCAAATATGAGAAATGCAGAATCTCCCACATCAATGTATTGTATAGAAACTCATTGTAGACTTCAGAGTAGAATACTGTCATTCATATCTTCCAAATTCCTTCATATATCATTTTGAAACTTCAATGTAGAATGCACCTTGTAGTATCAAATCTATGTACAAAGTCCTATAGTGATATCTTTTTATGAAATAAAATCCAAACCAAAAAACCAACATACAAAGCCAATGTATAAGCAAAACACTATTTCCCAAACTATTGGTGACTGTACCTTTCCAACCATATAACCCAATCAATTGAAACCTTGTCAATGGATGCAACTGATTTCAAGATAGAACATATTATCAGCGTATGAGAAAATCTTACATAAATTAAGATAATTTGGATCAAAATATTGTATCAATAGACTTCTTGTACTAGAGTGAACATAACTACTAAACAATATGCATCAATGTCAATTTTCTAAATTCCACTGTTGACATCAATGAAAACCTCTCAATTTCTAACACATACTACAATTTATCTCATAACTTGTCACTATACTTCCAGAACTCAAGTGCTCAAACAAGTCATCTCAAAAGAAAGTACATTTAATTCTCACTAATTTGCTGACCCTTTAGACATCATACCACTTTTACACCTTTGGAATCACACCTTTGACATCAATGACAACATATGTTCAACAATCTCCCCCTTTGTCATTGATGGAAAACAACAAAAAAAATCTATTACATCAACACAAACTAAACCTATCTGGAACTCCCCTTATGTGATACAATTGAAGCTTCTAATCACTTGAACCACTTGAAAATATAGAATTTTTGGTTCCTTTCTCACCATTTGACATCAATGGCAATGGACAATAACTCATCTGAAAGATATATAACATTTTGGATTCCTCTGAATATGTTCCTCCTTTCATATTGGGTCTCTTTCTTCCCCTATGATATTTGCCATTTCAAAAACATTCTTCAAGACCACCAAAATTTCTTGCAGTAGGGAGTCAACACTCCCCCTCAACTTGTACTTCCTCTTGATTCAAGAGGAGGGAGCAATCACTTGTAACTTATGTCAGAGAAACTCAAAAGTCTTCTTGAGAAGAGGGTTTGTGAAAATATTTGCAATTTTCTCCTTAGTCTTAATATACTCTTAATTCACCTCTTTGTTTACAACTTTCTCTCTCAGAAAATGATACTTAATTGCAATATGTTTTGTTCTTGATTGCATCACCAGATTATTGGAAATATTTATAGCACTAACTAGTATTGTCACAAAGAATGGAAATTGGATTGTCAAAATCTATTTTCATCTCCTTCAAGTTTTGCTTCACCCATAACACCTAAGTGCAACAAGAAACTGTTACAATGTACTTCGTGCTTCTAATGTAGATAAAGATGTTGAATCTTGTTTCTTTCTCAAGCAAGATACAAAATTTCCACCAAGAAAGAAAGCTCCACCACTTGTACTATTTTTATCATCTATAATTTTGGCCCAATCTACATCTATGTATGCAATCAATGTGAAGTTTTTATTTTTAAGATACATAAACTAAAATCCATTGTAGCCTTCAGATATCTAAATATCCTTTTTACTGCCTAACATGAGTTTCTTTAGGAGTAGCCTAAAACCTAGCTACCATCCCTACTACTTGCATTATATATGTTCTAGATGCAATTAAATACAATAAACTAACAATCATTGACATGTATAAGGTCTAATTTTCTAGATCAAATTCATCATCCTTACTCAGTTTACACCCAAAAACCATTGGTGTACTTACCAGTTTGCACTCTTTCATATTAAACTTACTCAACATCTCTTCTATGTACTAGGTCTAAGAAATAAATATACCTTTTTTGATTGAGAGATCTGTAAACCAAGAAAGAAGGACAAATCATCAAGCATTGACATTTCAAACTCTTTCTGCATTGCATCCCATAACTCTTTGCACATTGCATCACTACTACCTCCAAAGATGGTTTAATCAACATAAATGACAACAATCAATAATTGATCACCTTTTGTTTTAAATGTATAAATTGTTACAATCTACACTACCTCTTCTAAAGCTTTACTATTGCAGATATCTATCCAGTCTGGAATACCATGCTCTAAGGAGCTATTTGAGTCCATAAAGAGCCTTCTTTAACCTACACACAAAATCTGGTTTGTCTGAGCACTAGAATCCTTATGTTGTTCAATGTAGACTTTCTTTTCTAACTCTTTATTCAAAAATGCAAATTTGACATCCATTTGATATACCTTAAAAAATGTAAATGTTGATAACACAAAAAACATTCTGATTTCTTCTAAACTTGCTACTAGAGAAAATTTCTCCTCAAAATTAACTCCCTCAACTTGAGCATGTCCTTTGCATACAGTCTACCTTTATTTTAGATCACTTTTCCATATTTATTCAACTTATTTTTGAAGACCCATTTGGTACCAATGACATTTTTGTCTTTAAGTCTCCAAACCAACTCCTAAGTTTTATTTTTCTTAATTTGAGTTAACTATTCCTCCATGGCCTCTAACCAACCTTTTTCTTTTCTTGCCTCTGCATAAGAACTTGGTTCATTTTTTTATAGTAAGGCAAAGTGTACCTATTCCTTTTCTTTCTTAATTCTTCTTTGGGTATGAACTCCATTGTCTTTATCTCCTATTCTTTGATCTTTAGAATGGTTCTTATAAACATACTTGACCAGAGTCTTTGCAACTATATTCTTTGATTCACTTTCTGAGCCTTCATCATTACCATAGATTAAGTCATCATTGTTTTCTTCATTCAAGACATTAGTAGACTGTATTGTCTCATCAATACTTATATTGATACTTTCCATAATCCTTCTCAACCTTTTTATAACATCTATATGCCTTACATGTCATAGAATATCCAAGAAAAATGCATTCATCAAATAAAGAATAAAACTTACCCAAATGTTCTTCATCTGAGATTTTGATGTAACACTCGCTTCCAAATATTCTAAGTTGTTTGATTACATTTGGTCTTCCTTTCCACAATTTATATGGTGTCTTGTTAGTCTTTCTTCTGACTTGATCTCTATTCAAAATATATAATGTTTTCTGAACTGTTTCTCTCCAATGCATATCCGACAACTTTTCTTGACTCAACATTGTTCTAGCCATCTCCTATATAGTTTGGTTCTTCCTCTTAGCAAATCTATTTTGCTAAAGAGTTCTAGGAGAAAAATATTGTCTCCTAATCCCATGCATCTCACAAAATTCATCATATTTTTTGAAAGTAAATTATCCACCTCTGTTTGATCTTAAACACTTAATTTTTTTTTGGTCTCATTTTTAACCATTGCCTTAATTTTTTTAAACTTCTCAAAAGCTTTTGATTTCTCTTTCATAAAAGTAATCCAAGTCATTATATAATAATCATCAATAAGTATAATAAAATACCTATCATCTTGAATTCAATTTGTCCTCATTCATCTGTATAGATCTGTATGAATCAAATCCAATGGATTTTTTGTAGAATATTCCTTAGTAAGAATTCTAGTCTTTGTCTGCTTTCCCTCATGACATGGTTTGAAACTAGTAGATGGAGGCTTCTAGATCTTTGGAATATATCTTACCATTCCTTTTGAAGTAATCCTCACAAGATCATAAAAATTGGTATGTCCCAATCTTCTATTCCAAAGCCAACTCTCTTCTATTTGTATGGAAAAACAATTTTTCCTATTGACCTAACTAAGATGATACACATCACTATCAGTCTTATTTCCTTCCACAACTAACTCACCAATATTAGTTTTTTATTTTAGTTTAGAACCTTTAGTATTGAATGAGAGATTGTATTCTTTACATGTCTTTCACAGGAAAAGTGATCCTAGATCCAATTAGGATAACTAAGATTATCTCCTCTTTACTTAAAAAACATTAAACATAAATTTCCTAAGGTTTATGATTGACTTGTTGCCACACTAGAGAGCCAACCTCCTAAGGTTTATGTTTGCTTTAGAGGTTGTGAGGATGATGAATTTTGTGTATGATTTAATGAGCCTATTTGACATGTAACCCTAGATCTAAAAATATATTTTATCATAGAAATGACAACCAAAAGTAACAATATGGACCTAAGAATGAAAAAAATGATGATAGAGAGGAACCTGTGACTGAAATCTAAGCTATTTTTTGTTGTACTAGGGTGCATGGTGCCCTTGTATGACTCCTAATTTTCTGGATCTGATTTAGTTTTGGATTCCAAGTTAAGGTTTGTACTCTGCTTCATTGGATTATCATTGGTTGAAGCCTTCAGATCAGACCTATACACACAAAAATGGGCAAAATTTTATGTTTTATAGAGGATTTCCTAAGTCAAACCCAAAATTTGGTATTTCTACCTTCAATTATAGTGATTTATGATAATCAAGAGAGAAAACCATGGGTAGGGCAGAGGCTAAAACAATAATTATTGACTAAAATTGATGAATGACTAATGATAGTATTACCTTGGTGTGAAAACCCTTGAAGAAGAGATGTCACACACAAGTTGATTGATGGATTCCTTGAATTCTTGATTGACCTACAAAAGGTTATATCGCATACACCATTGGCTGTTGAAGCAAGCATGTAGAGGATAACTCAATACTTATTCATAATTGCATCATAATTGATCTCCCATTCAGAAATTGCCTCCATATGCTCAAAATGAGAGAAAAACATGCTTATGTATGCATTTTAATTATTCCTTTTGGGTAGGGGATGGCCTGGGGTCATTTTAAAATCATAAAATCTTGCTAATCAAAAATTTGAACATTCAAAAAATTTATTTTTGGACTAGGGTGCACTATGCCCTAGTCTGTTACTTTTTGGCCCAAAATTGTCAAGATGATGGGGATTTAAATATATTTTATTAATCTAGTCCCAAAATTGGTAAATTATTATTATAATTAATGTTATAAGCAAAATTGGGTGTCAAAGTTTGTGAAATTGTCAAGGGTGACAATTTTTGATGCTGCAATCACACATTTTACTTACACTCAAAAGATTGTGTTTCAACCCTTCTACATATAGAACATTGTAAGTTTTTGTCTTTCCAATATCAAGACTCAACGTACATTTATCGATAATCTTAGAAGCTAAGTTACTACCAATATTTACAACTCCTCCTTCAAACTTCTTAAAGTGCATGAAATTTTTCTTATCTTCGGTCATATGAATTGAACATCTACTGTCAATGATCCATAGATTCTTCTCTTTCTAAGTATGTAATGTAGTCTAAGACATCATGTATTTCTCTGATCTTTGTCCTTATGGTTTTTTATTCCAAATATTTTTGGTTTCACTACTCTAACTAACTAAGTTATTTTATGTTGCATATGGCATAGGAGGATACACAAAATTGCTTCTATAGTTTCTTGCAATATGTTCAAATTTGTTGCCCCTATGACAAATAATATTGAAATCAAACAGTGCCACAAAAACATTTCTGCTAATGAAATTATTTCTTCTTCCTAAAGTCTTCCTACAATTCATAGCCCTATAATTGAATTGATTGCAATTAAAATAGTAACTAGAGAAAGAATGATTGAACCTGGTATTGTCTCCTTATCCTCTTAAGCTTGCCTTCCAAATCTTCTATTTTGGACTTGTACACTTGAGTGAAACCATCTTGCTCTCCTTGGATGTCACAATTTGTTTGGAATTTCTAGATCCATTCTCGTTCAGACTCTCACCAACTAACTTCATGGTTTTCTTGGTCACCTTATCATTTTGTATATAATTAAAACTAATGAAAATTTTGGTATATGGTGATCTATGACTTTCTATTATCTGATCCAAGATCCCAATGCTCTTCCCAAAATTTTCAACCTTAGTTGATTGCTTTCTTTTTCAAAATATTTTCTTAATGACACAATATCTACCTCAAGTTTTTCACAATCCGTATCTCTTGTCATCAACCTTTCTATCATAACTTCTTCAATCATCTTTGCTTCTTGGTGTTGCCACAATAATGGGTTACACTTTTTGGGACATCTTGATTTTTGCTAAAATCACATATTTTTAGAAAATATAATGATTTAATCTTTCAAAGGTTCCATTTAAAGGATTTTAATTGAAGAGGGTTTGATCAAACCTCCTTAGATCAAACCCCCTTGGATAGAACCCCGCTAGTTTTAAACCATACCTATAATGGAGTCTCCTCGACACCTATCAAAATGCTAATAAAAAACCACTTTTGATTTACCTTTGGGGGATCAAATGAATTCATTTAATATTTATGTTTTGTAAGTATGTAGTCCTTATTATAAGCTTCCCAAAAAATATAATTTTTAATATTTTTAATTTGATCATTATATTTATTTTTTATTTCTTATGAATGTAGATTTTCACTGAAAATCAAGTTCTTTGTTCTACACATGTGGAAAAATAGTAGATTACCAAAAAAAATCTAAAAAATATCTATGCTCTTGATATTGATGTCCTTGATCCAACAAAAAAAAATTGAATTTTGATACATAAAAAAAAAGTTGTGTTATACAGTAAACCTATGTCTAAATTGTAATTGGTTTGACTTTAAAACTTAATCAAGAAAAAAATACTCAACAAAACACTATGAAACCAAATGAAAGAGCTAGATATTGTAGTTATAAACCTTTCATTTTCTACAAACCCTGTCACAAGAAAGCGGCTCCAAGTTCAACTTCTTTCTCCACCCATATCAGTTGCTCTAATATTGATATTGTTTAGGCTACCACAAGACAAACCAAAATAGTAATTACTTAGGAAACTCCATTTGAATTAAAGGAGAAAGACACTTGAAACACCCAAAAAGTGTGTGAAGTGTCCTATAATAATAAATTCTACATCCAATTGATCCTTAATAACCCTACTAGCATTCATAGTTCATAATGGTGTGAACCTCGAAAGGGATGGTATCATACCCATCCCAATGTTTTAATGATTGGAACTTAACAACATCATTAGCAAACACATCAGCAACCTTATTCTCCATTACATATGAGATATGATTATGTCATAAAAGGCTTTGATCATGCTTATGGATTCTCTAATGAATGTTTCAATTGACCAACTAGGACTTTGTTCTTGTTTAAGACAATGGATTATGTTGAGAGAATCTCCTTCAAACCAGAATTTTTAATATCCCTCAAAATGGGCTAATTTAAGACCATTGTAGGTCATCACAACTTCAGAATAGTGGTTAGTATGAATACCCAAAGGGAGTGCCACTACTAAAATAAACCTACCTCTATCATCTCTTAACACTTCCCCACTTTCTAACAATCCAAGGTTTCCTTTGGCCACCCCATCAAAATTAACTTTGATCCACCCCATTTGCAAGAATCTCCACACCACATTCTCCCTTGAACTCTTCATATTTTTGAGTGGAGTAGAAATATCAGAGAGAAGATTCCACTTCATTGCCACTTGCAATTCATAACTAGAGACACTAAGTTTTGGTCCCATTGATATCTTCTCAAGGGCCCCTAAAAAGAAATTTTATTTAATGGCTCTTAAAAATTTAACTAGAAATCCTTCCACTTTTAAGTGCACATCTTTGAAAACCTTGTTATTTCTCTCTTTCCATAAACCCCAAGCCACATGAGTAGAGATAAGAGACCACAAAATTGTAAGGGGATGGATTTTCAGAAGGAACTTTCCACTAAACAAAAAAATCATTAAAGGAGTTAGGGAAAACCCAACTGAGGTTCCAAAGGGAAAGAACCTAATCTCGTATGCTACAAGAGAAGCTACACCTGAAGAAAATGTGATGGGGTTCTTTTGAATAACATTCACATAAGGCACACTTGTTAGAAAAAAGAAAAACCCTTGCAACACATATTTTCAATGGTAACCTTATCCTAGATAGGAAGCCAAAAGAGGATGTTAATCTTTGGAATAAGCATGAAATTCTAAAGATTACACCAAAAGGGAGAGGGGCCTACTCCAATAAAAACCCAAATCCTAAAGTAGCAAAGTAAAAACCATTAGAGGAGAGATGAAAAATCAATATATCATCCACCAAATTTAAAGGAATATGAATAAATGAGAGGAGGTGATGAAACTCAACCAAACTTAGATCAACAGAAATGAATTTCTTCCAACCCCCTTCATGAAGATATCCAAACAACTACCAAAGGTTCTAATACAACAATCTTTAAAAGGTTGAGCCCAAGAATGAGAACTAAGAGGAATATTTTCGCACCACAAATAATCCCAAAAAATTAATTAACTTACCATTCCCAAATCATCATCTAGTACCTTTCACAATGATAAACCTAGATTTTAGGATATTCTTCTAGAACCAAGATCCCATAGGGAGATCCTCAACTTTCAAAACCTCCCTAAAATTTCTATAGTCCAAAAAATGTTTATTCTTCATAATACTTGACCATTCATTATGTTCAGACATGAGTCTCCAAGCATATTTAGATAACAACAATATTGAATTCTTTTATTTTCCCGATGTCGAGACCACCTGTTGGTTATTTTTTGAGAACCAAACTTGATCTCAACCATTATCTATGAATTTTCCACAATTCAATGATCAATAATGGTGAGGATTGGACAAAAAACAAGTAAAGGATTGTTGGGCCTTTACTTCTACACTTCGGGCTCTATGAAACCCAAGAGGGTGATCCTGACAATGTTAAACTAATACTCTTGTTCCATTTTATCATGAACATTGAAACAAACAGATAATTCTCATATAATAGCTTGACAAACAAAATGTATCAAAGAAGTTGGCTGCTTCTTAACAACATTCTACATTTGAAGCATGAGAATGGTGAAACTTAACACAAAATAATGACAATTGTAACCCATTTTAAAGAATTTGATTTAATAAGTGATTTGTTGCTGAATTGACCAACTAAATTCAACATGAATACTTTACTTAGATCATTGCCTCATCCTTGGAATGGAGTCAATTCCAATACCCATACAACCTGATAACAATTTCATACATGACATCAATTAAGCTTTGAAGATACTACATTACAGTATTTCAACATTTATATTCTCAACCACCACTTCTTACCAATATCCTAGCACTCAATTTGACATAAACCAATAGCTTCACTCAAGCATTTACATTAATTCTTTGAATTAACAAGCAAGGACAAAAATACACATCCACTAGAAATTAATGGAGAAAAAAAAGATAATCCTTGATTATATTATTCATAGCTCATGAAAAAAAGACATAGGAGATAAAATGGCTTTGAATTTGCACCACTTTGTACTATATTGCTAGTACTACTATCAAAATTACATGTGCATAAGTAGACTCGAACCTAAGACTTAACTTTAAAATGCTCAATATATCTTTACAGTGTTCTCTCTATGATCAATTACAAAATAATGAACCCCCTACTTTTGGCCTTGAATTCCTTCTTATAGAAACAAAGGAGAAAAACAAGCTTCGGGCTAGAAAATACACGTCACTATTCCATTGGACTATTACAAAGTACATTCCATTTGCAGTTATATTTGCATCCACTATAAATGGATGGAATTTTACATCAGACAAAATTTATTTTCATTTGTTGAAGGAGATCAGGTCCCGCCTTCCAAAAGGCATCTTTGAGAAAAATTAATAATATACATGTGCTCCAAAAATGTGTCCACTTACACCAAGTGAAACTGAAGGAAATCATAAAAGAATAAAGTAGAAAAGACAAGGAACATATCCACGTCTACAATCTTGTCATCAATTTCAAATATTGGAGAGAATGCAATATATTATCCATTCTTTAGCAAAAGCCTAATATGTACTAGTTCCAGGCTATACATTGTTCTTCTCCCATCCGTTATTCACCATGGTTGCAAATTCAAGACCAAAATTGCATTCGCCACCCCACAATTGCAACTCAATCATCTAGTACATTCAATTATTTGTTCTTCCAAGCTTGGAATTCCGCTTCAATGGGCCAATTGAATCTCATGACTTTATCATCCTTTAGCCTATAAGGTGCATACTTGGTAACAACCTGATTTGCTTCTTTATCAAACTCTACCAGAATAATTTCTACATGGGCCGACATGTCCATATTCTTCTTTAGCATACCCATATCATGCCCTTGAAAAAACAAAGCATCTTGATTTGAAATGACCTCATTAGTTTCTTTTCTCTAGTCCTATAGGGTTTTGATATTACCATCATCCTTCAGAATGGAAGGAAGGAGACCATGATGTGTTTCATGAAAATTCTTGATCAATTCCTTATCTTGGTCTTTAAAGGCTCTATATTCCCCCTGAGCTCTTGAATTTCATTTACAATCTGAATGGTGGGCTTAAGTTTTTAAGGATTGTTAACATCATGCTTAGCTCCAATAGACATCATTCTCAATTCTTGTAGCCTGGGAATCCATGTCTCCATAGGAGGAATGGTTATCTCTTTGTCAATGTCAAAATTGTTTATAGCAAACTTCATGGAAGAATAAATAGCATAAATGCTATTCAGTCTGTTATTAACCCCTCTGTTTAAATGCCCCAAGACTACAGTGAAAATCTTCATATTACTAACAAAGATCTCTCTATTGTGATTATCATATCTTTCTTTGTAATTCCTTAGTTGTTCAAGAAACTCTTCTTTTCTAGCACCTTCCTCTTTTTGTGGTGCTTCTAATGTATCTAGCTCCACCACTGAAATGGGCATAGTCCCCATATTTTAAGCCACAATTTTTTATGAGGACCTTGTTGAAGGGGTGTAATCAGTAGGTGTTGGCTCATGTGAAGTAGTAGGAGAATCAACACCATTCTACATTTGATCTCCTGATTGCAAGTTTTGTAATTTCTCCTTTAACAATGTTAACTCTATTTGTAGCTACATTTTTTGTTGTTGATTCTTTCCATAATCAAAGAAAAAATCATTGTATTTCTTTATGAAGTGTTCCTTTTCTACAGTTACTGACTCCACTGTAGCTTTTGTAAACTAGGCAACATTTACTAACATTGTTGTTGCTTCAAGAGCTGATGTTTCTGAAACTCTCTTCATTATCAAGCCTTCTCTATATACTAGTGTAGGCTCTGCAATGTCATACTTTTTGGTGCTAGGGGCCAAGACCCATATAGCCACTATATCCCACTACTCACTGAACGTAGATCCTTGCAGTGTAATTGTAGCTTCTTCCTCTGAATTATAGAGAGGCCTATAACATATTTGTATTGTGTCAAAAGCAATGGTGGAGGCTAGATCCCATTCTAGAAACAACAGGACACCACTATTCCTTACTAGCTCCCTGCCTTCAAATGTAGTCATTCAATGAAATTTATCATTCATTTATTTTAATAAGTGTGCTTGAATAGTTGCATCGGTAACTCTATATGAAGACTTATTTACTTAGCTACATTATTGACATATTCATCCTTCTTAGCCCTATAGGAAAAATCCATGAAAGCTTGAGATCTTACAAATGAATCATCATCCAAGAATTTTGTGCACACTTCCATCCTAACATCATTAATGTTATTAATACCAGTAAGGTTAGCCTTGCTTAACCTTAAACCCAATTTCTATGGCACAATCATTGTTGGTGCAGAAGGAATTCCCTATTGCATTTCCTCTTCTGATACAAAAATTTCTCAATTAGATTCATCATCATCATAATCCACCAAACTTGTAGATTGGATATTTTGTTTCTTCATTGGTGGCTCTTTTGGTGGTGATACATGTTGTGGTGGGGAATCAATATCAAGAATTTCAAGTCCTGTTGACCTTGGGGGAGATGGTGGTGGAATTTGTGGCATTGGAGAAAGAGCTATTTGCTCCTCTTCTTGAGAGGAAGCATCCCTTGCATCTTCTTTCTTTGATTTGTTCTTTCTCCTTATGAAAAACTTTATTTTATGTTCCTTAGGAGGCTGATATGTAGGCCTTTCCTCCATAACAAGGATTTCTCCTCCACCCTATTCCTCTTCCATAGGATCCTTCCCTTTATCCTAAATTATCCTCTCACCTTCAAGGTGACCAACCACTATCTCAAAATTTTGGAACATATGTTCCATTCTTTGCATTACATTGGGAATTTTTGTGAGAGCAGTGAATTCAAGGTCCTCCCTTATTTTTCTTTGCTTCTTGTCAAAAGAAATCCATTTTTCTTTTCTATCCTCCTTCCTTAAGAAATCAAAGATATTTCTTATTACATCCTCAAGATATTGGAAGATGTGAGAAAACTTGGAACTCATGTTCCTTATCTTTAGCCAAGATATGAAACCTTCAAGATCATAATGATCCCTTACTCTTGCTCTCCTCATGCTAAAATTATTGAGTATATCATTTATATCATCCCAACTTTCTTTAATCATAACAAAATAAAAGAAGCATGTGTATGAAGGGAAGAATGTTCCTTTTCCCTGATCCTTCAAATGCTTCTTCTCCACACTTCTCAACTGCCACATCACTTCAAGGAACACAATTTTTCTAGGCACATATTTCGGTAATAAGTGGGGTGAGTCAATAGCACTATACACTCTCAAAATAGTATATGTGGGATAGGGGATAATGTCTCCCCAATTATAATCAACCCCCAGTTCAAGCCTCTTGTCCTTAGGTCTTAAGAGATCATGCAAAGCCTTGGGGATCCTTGGCATGTTCACAACTAAAGCTTTCCTCAAACTGGAGGCAAACAAATTCTCAAAGATCACATAGTCAAATTTTCTATCATCCTTGTCTAGGATAGTGGTCCAACATTGGATAGGCAATTCCAAGTCCCCTTCCATTCTCTTTAGTGTCATATCTTTCCCAAAGTAAGTTGCACCCTTGAATAGAAACATTTGCATGAACAATGAATACTAGCTGAATTTTACTCCAACCTCACCCTTCTTCAACTTTACTAGACCTTCATGAATTCTCTCCACAAGAAACCCTCCATAATCATATATTGTGCAATAATGGGGGTGTTGGATATGGGCCACCATATACACCCATGCCATGGGAATTCCAGTGACTGGGTCATAGCCAATAATCTAACAAATGGAGAAGAAAGTTTTCTAAAAATAAGGGACAAAATAATGAGCTGGATAGGGCTCTTTATCAAATGGTCCCAATATAACCCTTTGGCCCTCAATAGTTGTGTACCATAGAAAAAAGGAAACTTGCTTGATTTAGGAATAATTCATGATAAATTGGACTTAGTGAGGCCTTGATTTAGTGTTGTGAAGTGTTTACACATTCACATTAGGTCTTGGACCCTTGAAAATGCATTTATCAATGTCTTGTGAAGGTGTTGTGAAGTGTTGTAACACATTTCTACACTTTTCTAGACTCTTCTTATTATAATTCATCTAAATATCACCTTTTTATCACTTACCAAGTCTTATTTTAAACTATTGTAAAGTCTTATAACAATATTTCACACTTTTCTAGGCTTGTTATTACTATTTACACCTTTCTTATGCTTTATTTGGCCCCTTTATACACTCATAAGCCTTAATTAAGTGTATTTTTTAATGTAAAACTGACAAACAACATTAAATGTAACTTAATTCCCGACACCCACTTGCAAGCCTAGAGTGGGACCCATTCACCATGGGTAGCAAATGAGTCCCTCTTGGCTCCAAATTCAAAATAATTCAAATTTTCTTTCAGGTTTTTATTCAAAAAGATCTTATGTCGGCCTGTGATGTATTATTGGCTAATTAGGGCATAAGTGTGTATAAAGAAGTTTTTTTCCATCCATTTTAACCCCCATTCATCTCATAACTCATTCACACATCTCTTATCCTTCATTCATCATTTATCGTCTATCTCAAGTCAAGCAAGTTAGGGTTTCATCATTGTAAGTTATCAATATAGCTTTCAAGGACATTCAAGGGTAGATTCTTCATGTTTTGTTACAGACATTCAAGATCAATCTTCATGGAAAGGGAATAACTCCATTATTGCATACTTCATTACATTGTTTTCTCATTTTAGTTTAATTACCTACAAAGGGGTTTGACCAAGGCAAACCCCCATGCCATAACATTCAACATTTCTCTCTATTGTCTTGTGTGTTCACAGATTTAGGCATCTTAGTGACTTGGAAATCATTGAATATCAAGTTGTAAATTTTTTGAAGACACCTTCCTATTGACCAAGGAATAATATCAACAAAAAGTCACTTTCAGGTTTGGAAATCATATTTTTGGAGGCAAACACCTGTCAGGTGCCGAAGAGCAGATTAGAGACTTCAGTTTCCACTTTTGGATTTTCAAAAATTAAAAATTGGACTCATTTTCCATGGGTGGTGAATGAGTCCCACTTCCAGGCCTGATTTTGGTTTTCTACATTTTTGGATACCCATTTGTCTGAAACAGGCTCCAGAACAGTTTCACAAATCTGGGACTAATTCACCCAGAATGGTGAATGAGTCCCATGAGGCCTAAAAATCAAGATCAACAGCATTCCAAAAGTCATTTCTAGTCTCCATCAAGATCTCAGGTGCACACTTTTAGTTTCATCAAATTTCGTTACAATTTGCATTCATTTCTAGGTGTTTTTGCATTACACAATGTGTTTTCAAACAGCTTGTATTTCAATAGTTTTCATTTAATAATCAATATATTTTATTAGTTATTTGCATTTATTTTATCTCATTTAGGCATATTTCATCCATATTGTATTCAATTTGAATGTAACTTTTCCCATTTTGGCCCTTCTTTCTCCTTTTAGGTAAAAAATCCTAGAAGTGTTAGAAAGGATTAGGAAGCCAAAATCTTTGTTACAAGTTGCTAGGTATTTTGGAAATATATTGACTTTGAATGAATGATTAGTCTTTTCATATTCTTCCCTAAGAACCTTTTCATAGATGGGGACCATATCCTCACTCAATTCAGTGAGATTGAAAACAAGAGCAATCACCTCCCAGTGACCTTCACCATATCAACTCCATCAAAGGCTCTCACAGTCCTTGTGACTGGATCATAATTGGCAGCTATTGCTTTCAACAAATCAACATCCAAGTAGAAATTTGGTATGGTCAATTTTCCCAAATCAAGATTTTAGGGGTTCCCAATTGGAACACCACAATTTATATTCCCAAACCAACCACTGAACAATTCCCATCCAGTGTAAGGAAATGTGGCATCCCTAATAGCACTATGCTTGTCAATCAGGCCCTCTACTACTTGTGCACCACAAAAGAGCAATTGAACCTTAGGTTTTTCACTAGTAGAGGGTGGAAACTAGTCAGTTAGGTCCTTCCTCAAAGGTTTAACAAGAAATTTGGAGCCAAAGGCTTCCCCTTTTGATGAAGACACTTTCGCTTTAGGATCCATGAATCAAGGGTTTTTTTAAAATATGTTTCACAAAATAAAATCTATAGCTCGAGCAAGGGTTTGACATAAATAATATCAAGGCAAGACTATCAAAGTTTTTGAAATGAATGTCAAACCTTAAAAGAAATGCATAAACCAAAGCACCCTAATGCTAGAAGGATTGGAAGACCATAATTCAGCAAGTACTAAATAATTTTCAATGACTTGGCAACAATTCAGCTTAGTATTTTAGGACGAGCTGGAAACCCCAACTCTAGTGTTGAACAAGCTTGGAAAATGTAGTACAAGCTCCCTAGATGTGTGGAAAGATTTTATCAATCCTCAACTGTGTTTTAAAACAAGTTTTAATAGCCTTACAACTCTTAATTTGGTAGCTTGGAATCCTTTCTTCCATTATGGATCGCTCACGCAAACTAGAATGATTCACTTGCCCTCGATCTCAACTTTGAATGTTTTTCGTCGATCTTTTGGCGAAATAAAATGACCATTGGTCAAGATTGAGTCAACTTAGTTTGAAAAAGATAACTATGAGTAGTTGTTACTATAGACATCAAAAAATTGTCCTCTTACGATACCTTGTCACAAAATTGCATCAGTTAGACACCTTGTATCATGTTTTTCCCTAGGTACCCATGTCATCATATATTTAATTAAATAAATTTTATTTATTTAATTAAATTCATAATCATTTCCATCCATTCCTCTAATGTTAATTAAATAATTTATATTATTTAATTAATTAAATCATTTCTATTAATTCTTCTAATGTTAATTAAATAATTTGTATTATTTAATTGATGAAATCATAAATCTAGCATTAATTAAATAAATCAAATATTTATTTAATTAATAAAATCTTTAAAATATCTTCTTGCTTTCTTTCCAAAATTGAAACTCATGTGCATTTAATTAATTTATTTAATTAGATAATTCATCAATTATCTTTCTCAACTTTTTCAGGATTTATTTCCTTTGAAAGATAATCAAAATCTTTCTATTTTTTTTTCACATCTTATCTTATCTTGTTTTAATTCCTTTAAAACAATAAATCAAAATCTTTCTATCTTTCGAAAATCTTATCTCATCTCATTGTTTTTCCTCTTTTGACAGAAATCAAATCATTATCAATCTTATCAAATCTTATCTCTGTCCACATCGAAAATCTATAAATCAAACCTTTCACAGGCCATTTGCATCGAATCTTCAAGCATCCTCATGCTGTCAAAATCATTCTTCCATCGAATCTTCTTCTAGCATCTTCACTCTATTAAAATCAGTCTTCAATCACCATCTATCATCTTCATCAGGTTGTTATGCTGCAGAATTGAGCAACCAACATTCCTCCAACAATCAACCTTCGAAATCTTACATCCTTGTGCAGGTGGAGAAGAGCCATGGAGATCAATCAACACTAGTTTGAAAATCGGTTTGTAGTTTCTTTGTTTACTATTTTTATTTTCATTCTAGTTTGTACTTCATGGTGCTTGATAGGATTTAATTTGTTTATTGTCTTCAATGCATTTAAACTCTTTGGATTATCTACCTATCTACATTTTTGGTGCCCACCGTGGGGCCTTGCCCGTTTTTAACATTTATTTGCAGGTTTTATGACAGGATTCACATTCTGGAATTTGAAATTTCAGCAAAAATTTCCGTTTTAGCACATCTTAGGGTTTTTGTAGTGCATCCAGGGTTTAATAGTGCTTTTACAGGTCTTTCAGTGCATTTAGGAGCTGTTTCGGCGCATCTAGGGACTATTTCGGCACTTATAAGGAACAGAATGGCACATATACTGTTTCATTAAAAGAATTTGTAAATAAAATAAAATTTAGTGCATCCGATATTTATTTTAGCGCATCTGGGACTTCTTTTAGCGCATCTAGAACTTCTTTTAGTGCATCTGGGAATTTTTTTAGCGCATATGAGGTCTGTTTTAGCGCATACACTTCTATTTCAGCATTTTTTTAGTCAATCTTAAAATGGCCGTATCTTGGTCATTTTTTGGTCTTTTTCAGTGCTTTTTTTTCTATTTGGGGTAGAATTTCATAAGCTATCCAATGGTGCTGGTTTTTATCAATGTTTACAAAGTTAAAGTTCTCAAATTTCCATATATTCTTCAGCACATATGACTTTTGTTCTAACAGATTTGTTTCTTTTGTCCTTGTGACTTGTTGGTGAATTATACAGAGGTGGAAAAGTGTTGGAATTAGTCACAACATCAATTTGGAGAGTGAAAATAACCAGGTGCACTCGTTTCATCCTTCATCTCTTATTCTTGTTTGTCACATCTTTCAATTTGGGACATAAAATCAAATCTTGTTTTATCACATCATTGCAATTGGTTTAAAAAAAACTTGTCTTCAATCACGCTTCAAAAATTGGGTCTAAAATTAATCATTGTCTTCCATCACATCTTGATTTGGGGATAAAAAGAACAAGTGTTTGAATTTTTTTTTATAAACATTACAATTTTTTTAAGGGAAATTAATCATTGAGAGTCTGAATCAAGTGTGTGCGTGTGATCACAAACACCTCACTTGGTTTGCTTTTGTCAAACACTTTCTAGGAGGCCTACTAGGGTATTTCATCACCCCTGGGGACGACCTCAATCAAAGTGTGAATCGAAAGACATGATTGTTTGGAAGTTAACATTTTTGTCACTCTTGGCTAAGCCCCAAAGAACTTTATACCTTTGGGAAGTGAAGGTGAAGGGTGGGTTACCCCTTTCTCCCGGCTGTGTGGCAAGATTTTGCTTTCAAATCATCCTTAGTCAGCCTTGTGAAGACTAGCTTGAGACCTAATTGGCCATACCCCACTTGACTAGTCATAGGGCTTGTTGATGTGTCTTCCATGTGTGCTTGTTTAATAATCATTATTACATTATTCAAATTTCAAAATTCAAACTTGCTTATGTGTCTTGCATGAGTGATTTATGGTTGTACATGTGTGATTCATTTAAACATTGTCCAATCAAGCTAAAAACCAAATACATAAAGTCACTCTACACATTCTTCCAACACATTCATATCCAATCACCATCAACCCTAATCAATCCAAGTCTTCCAATCTAATCATTCCACATCATCACTATCACCAACCTAGTCCTAGTCACCAATTATCAAAATGGTCATAATCATAAACAAGCCCAAATTCATAATCCAAGGGGGCACAACTAAGAATTCCTTTGATGGAAATATGAATGTAACCTATTCTCCAAAAACAACATCATCCAAATTCAATATTTTTGAATTTTTTGAGAAGCCCAAATCTAAGCCATCAAATAAAATTGACCAATCTAATCCATCCACTTCTTCACATGCCAATGCCACATCAACACATCCATCAATATCACTAGAAGAACATAGGAGCCCAAGTCTACCTTGGCAAAAATATCAAGAGCCTTTAAGTCTTAATGCCACCTTTGACAAGGGAAATACCAATCTAGCACATGCACCCTATAACTTTATCATACCATCATCCAATCAAAATCAAAACCCTAAGCCAACACCTTCCACCTCTACACCTCCAATGGATGTGACCCAAGGGCTACAAGCAAGGAATCAACTGTCGCCATGTCATTCAACACGTATACCTGAACATACAAAAGAATCCTCAAACATCATGCCAAGTCCTTCAAGCCAACCATGTCATCCACAACCCCTTGAGCCAATTCCAGAGTCTCCCCTCGTAAGTCCAAGTCACCCTCTATCATGCTCCTATGTTGTTGACCATCAAGAATATGACAAGTCTCTCCATGAGAAATCCCCTTCCACCTCCATTCCAATAAGTCATGAGGTATTTCAAGAGCACAATCCTAAACATGCGGAAACATTACCCCCTCATCCACATAAAGATCAACACCCTCCTAATGATCCCATTCATAACATATCTACTATTGTTCATGATCAACCTTCCATCTTTGATCAAGACCCCTTTTATGATCAAGAAGACCATGATGATCCTCTTAGCCAACTTTATGCATTCCATGGTCAAGAGCCTATCACTTCACCTATCCATGAGCAAGAAACATCCCTTACTCCTATCTAACCCCTACCTAGTCCTATCCATGATCTATTAACATCCACTTCCTTTGATGAGACATATGCCTCCCAAGCACACATAGAAGATCAAACAAATACATTGGATCTAAGTGAACACAATGCTAATCCAGATCCTAATGGTCCTCCATCACCCACTATCGACCCCATTGCAAGTCCTCCATCATATCATGATGGTCTTTCCACCCTCATTCATGAATGTTCCTCCTTAGAACAACAAAAACCATTATCTTCCCTTGCTTCATCTTCTCCATCCAATAAGAAACTCATGTCTAGTGTTCCACCTACACCTAGTCTCATTTTCCATTGCACACTCCAAAACATGAACCACCAAGATAAAGGTTTAGACCTTCATGAACAAGGTATTTTGGAGCCTATCCATGTCAAAGTCCCTCCACGCTCTTATGGCTGTGGGCATACATCTCAAGGACACCAATCTCAAGATGTTATTATTTCCTCCATGCCTCCTAAGTCCACTTTCCATCATACAGCCTATCATACACCCAAAACATATGTTGTCATTCCACCACCGTCATCCTATAAATGTCAAAAGCATGTGACCATACACCTTCCACCATCCATTCTACCACCATTACTTCCAACTCCTAATATCCCTCGATCCACTCTACCACCATTGCTTCCAACTCCTAATATCCCTCCATCTAATCTACCTCCACTTCTCCCAACACCTAATATCCCCATTATCCAATCCCCTTATCCCTCCATCCATAAATACCCTAACATTCCTAATCATGACCAACAAATGCACACAGTGTATAAACATGAAGCTTCCACTCATTCCACCAAACCCAAGGGATTCAAAAGCAATAATTCCAATGCCTCTACCTATAAAGTCAAAAATCCTAAGGGTTCTTGTGCCTTAGGACATCAATACAAAAAGTCAAAGAAAAATCCATCTAAAAAGTTATATAAGCCCATACCTCCAAAAGTAAAGGCCAAAACTAAAATGGTTTGGGTACCTAAGAAAAAAGAAATCAAGTCAAATGAGGCATTCACATCACAAAAATCCCAACCATCCACTTCCATCCCACATTCTCATTCCATTCAAAAGTCTCAAATTCCTAAAACCCACAAGCAAAATAAAAATCATAAAAATACTAAGTCTATGTGGGTACCTAAATCACTTCATCCACCACCTCCTAAGCAAACATCTCCATTGCTTCCTACACCCCATCCACATCAAAAGCTTCAATGTTTATCACAGTGTGTGCAACCATTGGTCATGATTCCCTTCCATTTCACAACAATTCCACATACCTCCATCTCCTCATCCTTCAACTACTATCCCACATATCTTCCCAATCACCTCCCTATGGTCCATGCTTTTGCATAAACCTTTCATCCATCCTTTTGTATAAGTCCTATACAATCCACATCATAATCCACTATTCCCCATCCATTCTTGCATAAGCCTTTCATAATTTTTCATCTACTAATCCATCCCTTTCATATCATCCCTTACCAACATCTATGAGCATAATGGCACTTGACATGGTCCATGCAAGGACATCCATATCTAGTGAGACTACCACCTTTCATGGGACTAGAAACTTGAGTCCCTCCTATCCATATTCCCTTTTTATCCAAAAAAAAAAAAAAGTAAAGAGAAATCCCTTCGTCCAATGGTGAAAACTTGGTAAACAGGCACCCTAGATAAGTACCATGATGAAAACCTAGCAAAAAGGCATCATGTGTAGGTTGATCTTCTATGTCACTTACACTTGGGGGCACAATGTCTTATCTATCCAACCTATCATTTTCATTTCATATCATTTCCATCCTACCTACCATCTTTAGCCATCATATTGAATCCATTCATACATACCTATCAGATTGAATCCACTTCATCCACCCTTCTTCTTTTGATCTTGATGAAGATACAGGGACAAAATTTTGAAACATGCTTTGGATATCTTTTGATATACCTCATCCTTCCAAACAAGCCTATCATTATCCTATTTCCATAAGCCTTCTAATGAAAAATCCTAAGTCTTGTACCTAGAATGGGGCATGTTATTCCTATGCAACATAGTCTTTGGAAATCACATTCTTGCTCTCTTATGATGCATACTTCCATTTCATTGACTATGACTTATCCTTTCCATCCATCCATATATCATGAGCCTTTTATCCCTTATCCCATCACCCACCCTTTCATCCATCAATCCCCTTTATCTCCTTGCACCTAGCCTTGGTTTTCCCCTTGTCATTGGTATCTAGCACAAAGGCTACTCAAATTTTCATCCTTTGACACCTCCAAATATTCTCAAAAATCCAAAAAAATCAACATATTTCAAAAATGCAAAAAAAATCAAAACATTTCAAAATTCCAAAAAAAATCAAAACATTTCAAAAACAAAAAAAAAATCAAAATATCCCCAAAAATATAAAAAAAATCAAATATCCAACAAAAATCCAAGCAATAAAATCATTTCAATCACATCAATTCTTCTATCCAATCATTCAAGTATTCCACCAAATCAATCATCTTCATCAAAGCCATTGCAACCAATCCACTCAATCACAATCATTCCAATCAAATCAATTCTCCAATTCAATCAATCGATTATCTAATCAAATCGCTTCAACCTAAATCATTCCAATCACATCAATTCTTCTATTCAATTCATCACATCCTATCATCCAATCAATCATTATATCATTAAAAACAGTTTCTTCAAATCAATCAAATCATCTTCAATCATTCCAAGCAATAATCCAAATGCAAGTCAATCCTTAATCCATACCAATCAAGTGGATCAATCTTGTCAAATTATCCAATCACATCCTTTGGTCTTGATCCTAATCTTGTTGTAAACCAAATCAACCAATCAATTATCATCATCCTTGTGTTGCTCTAGGGATATATCACTTCCCAACAATGACAACACTATCAATATCATCAATCAATCAATCAATCAACGGTTTACAGCTTGACAAGGGCAATACCTTGTTTGTTTTTGTATCATTTGTGCATGCTTGCTTGCTTGCTTGTGTGTGTTATCATTTTATCTTGCATTTGTATCAAATCTGTATCATTCTAGCTAATATTCATATCTTGTGTATGTTGGAATATCTTTTTGTATTATCCTTTGCATCTCAGGTCACATAATACCTTTTGTGCATTAGGACTTTAATGCTCTAAGCCTCTTTCCTCATACGTCTAGACAAGGTTGTATTATGTTGGGGCATGAGACACATCGTCACCTTGGTCCTTATACCTTGGTGCATAATGTCTAGTGCTAAATCAAACATCATGGTCACTCACTTTCATTGCAGCATAACGTATCATCATCTCCTTCATCCACTTTCTATCTTGCATCATCCTGTTTATCATTTCATTTCATTTCGAGAGCCTGCCCGTGTTTGTTCAACCCACCTATCCTCTCGAGGGGGCATCATCATTCCATCATCATCCTATCTTTATATCATTATCCATTTTCTTCTATCCATACCTTAACTTCTTTGAAATGATGTTACTTGACACAAATCTCATCATCTCGAACATCAACTCAAAGAGGGGCAAAATGTAGACATCAAAAAATTGTCCTCTTACGATACCTTGTCACAACATTGCATCAGTTAGACACCTTGTATCATGTTTTTCCCTAGGTAGCCATGTCATCATATATTTAATTAAATAAATTTTATTTATTTAATTAAATTCATAATCATTTCCATCCATTCCTCTAATGTTAATTAAATAATTTATATTATTTAATTAATTAAATCATTTCTATTAATTCTTCTAATGTTAATTAAATAATTTGTATTATTTAATTGATGAAATCATAAATCCAGCATTAATTAAATAAATCAAATATTTATTTAATTAATAAAATCTTTAAAATATCTTCTCGCTTTCTTTCCAAAATTGAAACTCATGTGCATCTAATTAATTTATTTAATTAGATAATTCATCAATTATCTTTCTCATCTTTTTCAAGATTTATTTCCTTTCAAAGATAATCAAAATCTTTCTATTTTTTTTTCACATCTTATCTTATCTTGTTTTAATTCCTTTAAAACAATAAATCAAAATCTTTCTATCTTTCGAAAATCTTATCTCATCTCATTGTTTTTCCTTTTTTGACAAAAATCAAATCATTATCAATCTTATCAAATCTTATCTCTGTCCACATCGAAAATCTATAAATCAAACCTTTCACAAGCCATTTGCATCGAATCTTTAGACATCCTTATGCTGTCAAAATTATTCTTCCATCAAATCTTCTTCTAGCATCTTCACTCTATTAAAATCAGTCTTCAATCACCATCTATCATCTTCATCAGGTTGTTATGCTACAGAATTGAGCAATCAACATTCCTCCAACAATCAACCTTCAAAATCTTGCATCCTTGTGCAGGTGGAGAAGAGCCATGGAGATCAATCAACACTAGTTTGAAAATCGGTTTGCAATTTCTTTGTTTACTATTTTTATTTTCATTCTAGTTTGTACTTCATGGTGCTTGATAGGATTTAATTTGTTTATTGTCTTCAATGCATTTAAACTCTTTGGATTACCTACCTATCTACAGTTACTTTTATCCAATCAAAACTAGCCGTGTGGAGCCACTTCCTAGTGATCTATGAGCTCCACCACCTCATTTTCATTGAAACAAAAGGCCATGTGTCAGCTTCCCCGCTCCCCCGTGTATCTTAACCCATTTGTAACTTTTATCAATGGAAAGACGGGCAAGGGTTGAGATTAGATCTCACACCTTCAACATGTATGTGTCTTAATATGAGATCACCTACCTATGCACATAATCCTCTAGCACAATCGATGGCCACAATTAAAAGATCCATTTATTATTATGGCATGTGCCTCTAAAAGTCCGTTTAGTAATCTGAACTTTAATACCTTCGATTTGTGGCAAAATATTTCATTAATTTCCTTCATTTTCTAATGTTTTCTTTGTCACTTAGCTGACACCACGTGGCATTCTCCCACTTCCCTATTGAGAGATGAGAAGCAGAGGTGGGTCCTCCATAAGATAGTGGGGAGTGGTCAGGATTGACCCATGTCATCTGCCCTCGATCGTCAATCTCTTTTGAACGGGGTGTTTGCTTCCTTCACCACCCAATGGATCCCTCTAATAATGGGACATGTGTTAATTACTCACTACCCCATGATAATATTTAAATGAAAAAAGAATCCAGACTAGGAGGCAGGGAATGGTCCAAATGTAGCCACGTCATTTTATCCCCACCATTGATGTGTTCCATCTCATCGCCCACTAACTTTTCAAAGATTCCATGCCTATTCGTATAGAGGATACATGGCACCCGCTCGCCAGCTTACCAATTATTTTAATGCAAAACAAAATCGAACGAGGGTGTAGGGAGTGGCCAAGATGTTCTCATGGTGATCAAATGGTCCTCATTAGACAAGAAATATGCACATGCCAATTGTTAGTTCTTAAGAAGGGGCTATTACTAGGTAAGCAATGGGCGAGGACATAAAACTTAAGGATAAAACCTTAGACCTGACAAATATTTTGATGACTTCTTACCCACATAATGTAAAGGCAATGTTTTTTTAATAAAACAACAAGTAGCAATGGGATTTCTAGGACTCAAGGGCTAGTCAATAGAATGAGTTAAAAGGCACAAGTCACAACTTGAAAGACTGGGAACTGACGATAAGAGGTTAATGACTAAATATAAAATTTGTAAAAGACATAAACTTAAGGTCTTTTGGTAAGGGTTTTAGCAACTCATAAACCCTAAGACACAATAACAAGATAAAACCTAAGTCTAGAGACATGAGACTAGCCAAATTTTACACAATTTCAAGGGGAACACAAAGCATTTTTTAGGGGTTCCACCAGTGGCTCCTATTGGGGACATCTATTCTTCCAAAATAGAAAGAGATCCAAGAATCTCGGGTTGAAGCAAACCAATCACAGAGAACCAAAACTAGGACATGTCAGACAAGGCAAGAAGAGCAGACCAAAGCAAACATACATATATACAAAAATTTATAGGACTGTACAATGTACATGGAAAAGAGCATATTCCAAGAGAAATATGGCTTCAAGAATTGTCCATGTACTATAAGTTCAAGGAGTTCACTTGTTAAGCTCTAAAGGAAGTAAGAATCTTCCCCATGTGTGATGGATATCAGATAAGGGCCTAACCATAGTGCCTAAAATTTTCCATGATTACCCTTATCCCGAGCCTTGGAATTCCATACCAATGTCATGCTACCCACTTCAAATTTCCTAAGAGAAGATTTCTTATCATGCAAGTGCTTGAATTGCAACTGCATCTTTTCATTTTTATCATGAGCTTCTCTTCTAGTTTCATCAATTTGTATAAGATTATCAATCCTTTGTTACATATCATCATGGATGTTCTCATCATACTCCTACACAAATTTGTACATATTTAGTAGATTATTTTGAGGAAGTATAGCATCCAAACCATAAAATAAACCAAATTGTGAATGACCAATAGCTTTCTTTATAGTAACCCTATCAGCCCACAATGTGAGCTTTAGCTTTGAGTCTCAGGCCTTCTTCTTTTCAATCACTCTTTTAATGATCTTCATTAGGCTCTTGTTGCTAGATTCGGCTTTACCATTCCATTAAGGATGGTAAGGGGAAGAATAAGAAATTTGTATGTCATGCTTCTCACAAAAATCATTGAACTCTTCTAACCTGAAACACAACATTATAAAAAATGATCTTCTCTGGAACTCCAAATCTGATGAGAATGTTGTTCATCAGGAAGTCTATCACAACTCTACTTTTTTCCTTCTTTGTGGGGATTTCTTCCACCCACTTTGTGAAATAATCAGTTGCAAGAAGGATCCATGAATGCCCCCCACTAGATTTTTTTGATGTTTCACCAATGAAGTCTACACCCCATTGTTAGAAAGGGGCCTGAATAGAAATAGGCCTAAGTGGAAAACTCCCTAAGAACTTCAATTCCCCTGCAAACCTCTAGCAAGCATCACAAGTCTTGACAAACTTGTGGGTATCTTTAAAAAAAATGGGCCACTAGAATCCTTCCCTTAATATCTTATGAGCATTTTTCTTAGCCATGTAATCGCCACCACATACTCCACTGTGCAATTCTTGTAAAAGATCTAATGCCTACTTTTCATCCACACACTTGAGCAACACACCATCAAGGCTCCTCCACCACAATTCATTATCAATAATTACATACTTATTGGCATTCAACTTTAGTGTTCTTTTTTCATTATCAACCATACCTGTAGGGCATTACAAGGTTTGTAAATACTGAACAATTCTTCTATACTAGCCATGGGTTGCATATCACAGATGGGTGCAACATCAACAAATTCCACTTGACTTATCTGATTTGCATCCAAGTTAGTCTCTGCCATTAGTTTTGCTAGACCTTGTCCTCTAGCTAACTTTGTAATCTTAACATCAATGTTGAACTCTTGGATCCTGTTGATCCACTTGTACCTTATGCCTGTAGTTTCTTGCTGAGTGAAAATGTCCTTCATAGCAACACTTGGTACAAAGGCTATGAATGTAGCTCCCATAAAATAGGTTCTAAAATTCTTTGCAGCCTTGACTAAAGCATATGCCTGCTTCTCAATCATATCATATTTGATTTGTACAACTTGTAAAGACTTACTAAAGAATGCAATGGGTTGTTCAAAGCCCTCATCATTTTTTTGCAGCAACATAGCAGCAATAGTATGGAAAGAAGCAAAAGAGAAAATATGCATTAGTTTAGAAAAATCAAGAGACTTCAAAACTAGAGCATCTTCGATAGCTTGCTTTATGCTCTTGAATGCCTGACTAGGCTCCCCACTCCAAACCACCTTTTAGATCCCTTTTTAACATTTTGGAGATAGGTCTTGTGATCTCTGCAAAATTTGTTACAAATCTCGTTAAGAAATTCATCTAACCAAAGAATGATTGAATTCCTTTTACATTCTTTGGTTGGGAAATCTTATCTATGGAAGCTACCCTCTCAAGTTCAATCCTCACTCCCTCCTTGGACACAATATTCCCCAATAATTTTCCTTCGGTAAGTCCAAAGGAACACTCTTTTGGATTGAGTGAAATTCCATATTCCAATGCCCTGATGAATATCTTCTCCAAGTGCATGCAATGATCTTCTTCTTTCTTGGAGTAAGTTGTCAAATCATCCTAGTAAATTGTCAAGAATGAGTTAATAAAATTAGAAAAGGCTACATCCATAGCCCTTTGGAAAGTATCACCTGTGTTGGTTAAACCAAATGGCATCCTGACATACACATAGTTGCCCCATGGAGTTGTAAATTCAATCTTGTACTACTCAGAATCCTTCAATTTTACTTGGTTGTATCTAGAAAAACCATCCATCATAGACAATAGCTCACAACCAGTTACCTTTTGTAGCATGGATTCCATGTTTGGCAATGGATACTTATCCTTCAATGATGATATATTCAAATTCCTAAAGTCCACACATAATCTTATATCACCATTTTTCTTCCTAACTGGCACTAAATTAGACACCAACAAGGAATGCCTAATAGGATTTATAATGCTAACATCCCTTAGCTTAACCAATTCCTCCTGCATTTTCAAGGCTAAGGTTGGATTGATGGGCCTTTGCTTCTGCTTGAAAGGCTTGGTATTTTCTTTCAGGGGAATCTCATGTTGGAACAATTCCTTCCTGTATGCTTTCAGGTCATCATATGACCAAGAAAAGACATGTGTGTATTTTCTCAATAAGGCAATTGGAATTTCCTTGATCTTGGGTTTCATCTTTTTTCCCACATATACCTTTTTAGGGGAATTTTCAATCCCAATTTTACTTCTTCCAAATCCTTTGGATGGGTGGCAATTGTTTTAACTTTTCTTTTGTCCTGATTGTCAAAGACTCTCTCTAATGCCACAAGGCCTTTGGGGATCTTATTTTTCTTTAGCTAAATGACTTCATTTCCAAAGACTATATCCTTACCATCTATATTTTCAACAAAAGCCCCAAAGTCAATCTTCTAACTCTCATATTCATCAACACACTTTAAAAATTTCAAAATATCTTCATCATCATTGAAGATTTTCCAATTATGTACATTATCAGGGATTGATGACCTTGATTGTACCTCAATCTTGGAGATACCTAAAAAATTTATATCATTTGGTCTAAGTACAATGTTTGCAAGCAATTCTACCATTTTGTTCTGAAACCTCTCCATCTATTCAATTTTGAATGCATCAAACTGCTCAATGGAATCCCAGACATTATTTCTATATTGTTTTAATCTAGTATTCTTACATGCATATCTGGATCTCACTTGGGATATCACTAACTCAGAATAACCTATTACCATTAGCTTCTTTATCCCATGCTTTTCAACTAGCCTCAATCCTAGTAGCAATGCCTCATACTCTACCACATTGTTTGTGTAGTCAAAAGACAAAGTGAAAGAAAATTTATGTGTTGCCACTAGGTGACACCAGTAATATACCTGCACCAGACCCTTCTTTAGAACTTGCATCATCGAAATACATCTTCCCAAGTCCATCCTTATTAGAGAACCTTGTAACTTCATTTTCTATGGGTGCAAGCCACTTGTCACCTTCTCTTGGTAGCTCTTCCACCTTAAACTCGTTGATATCAGTATCTACAAAATTAATTATATCATCCTCAGGAGCATGCTCCAACATATGTGGCACTTTTGGCTCTCTAACCACTTTGACATCCTTACCATCAATTGGGAAAATAGCATAAGACATATCACATTGCATGCTACCCCCCATGGAATCACTCCACTTCCTTGATAGCAACATTCCATAGTTGGGTGGGATATCTACTACCACCACACTCATCTTAAGCTCTTTCTCTAGATATGCAGGTAATCAGAAGGAAGCTCATTTATTACACTAGTCACAAGGACCTCCCTTGAGTCCATAGCATAGAATTTTCCATGGGTACTATCAAATTTTAATCCCAGATCCTCCATAATCTTGCCTGGCATTATATTGTTGGATGCTCCAAAATCAATGATACAATTTTTTTTAAAAATTCCCTCAACAATCAGTGTAAGAAAAAATGGGTCTATCTTTCTAGGATAGGCTGTCACTAAATTTCCTAGAAAAATATGAGGGATCTCAGTGATTACTCCCTCAATATTTTTCTTTTCCTTTTCACTCACTTTGGGTGGAGTGGACACCACTAGTTCATTACAGATTGTAGTATCACCACTGATGAGGGCTAATACCTTTTGTTTCTACTCATCAATTCTCATCATTTCAAGCAAAGGAACATAAAATTTTACTTGACTAAGTAGTTGAAACATGTCAATAGTAGTGTATTTAGGCAAATCAACTGCTCTCCTTTTGTTGATCCCTTGTTGTTTCAACTATAGGCTTGGCATCCTTCTTTTTAGATTCATAATTTTGCTTTTTTGCTTTTGTCTTTATAGTAGAGGACTTGGGATCTCCATCTATTTTTGGTTTATCAGATTTCTTAGCCCAATTTTTTTCTCCCTTACTTTCTTTGGCTTTAAGTCCTTCCCCTTTGCCATCATATTTCTTCTCTTTTCCTTTCACATTTTTCTCTTTGATAAAGAGACCAGTAGGGCTACCTTGGTGACCACCCACTGTTATGTTCCTCAGATGATATGAACCTCTAGCTTGTGTAGCCAAAGCCACTATATATCTTGCAATTTCTTCATTCGAAGGTCTCCTTAGAGACACATCATCTCCAACTACCTCCAATGCATACACTTCATTATCATCATCATCATCAGAAAGAACTTCTTGGTGATATGTACTAGCTCTATATTCCTTTGGTCATCCACATCCAAATCATGAGAGTCCAAATCAGACGAGCACTCATTATTAGCAAAATTAGATCAGTCCATGATCATATTTACTTTAACATCATCCTCATGAGACTGATCATAATCTTTTGGCACACCTTCTTCAACTTCAACCAATTGTGCAACTGCACATTGGTGAGAAGAATGTGACATCTGAAAAACCATGAACCAAGGGGTCTCATCATCAAAATTGGCTGAATTCTTCTGCAAAGGATCTGGGGGAACCTTGTTTTGAGCATTCTTTTGATTGTTAGGAATGGGCTGCCCATTATGCCAATTTTTATTATATGGATGATCTTGTAGCTGAGGAGGTCTCTCATTCTTGTGATAGTTGGACTTTTCATTTGACAGACCTTTTTCTTGCCTTGCATTTTTTTTGCTTAGATCCTTCATCGTACTAGTAAAATTTCCAATCTTGTCCTCAAGTGAACCTCCCATAGCACAAGAGTTTGTATCCTCTCATTTTGGATTTTTGAGGATTTTTACATCATCCCTTCTCCCAACCTTGTCAGTTGCTCTACTGATACTGTCATTATGGATTGCCATCTTATAAGCCTCTCTCAATGTCTGGGGATTTTTATCTAGTAGGTGATAGCTCATCTTTGCATCAAAGGCATTGTAGTAATTCATTAGGCATACACTATCATTTAATTGTAAATGAGGAGGTAACCTTTCCATAGCCTTTTGAAACCTCACATTGAAATCAACTACAACCTTATTGGAGCCTTTAGAAATATTATTGAACTGATTTAAAAGAAACCTTGAATCAGTTTTATCACCATACTACTCTTTGAACAACCTCTTAAACTCCTCCCAATAACCAATACTCTCAGTAGGAAAACTTCTATACCATTCTCTGGCATCCTCAATGAGTGACTACATGAATAACTTCGTCATCAATTCCTCAACTTTTACTTGAAAATTTTCCATGACATTAGCAAATGCTTTGAGGTGGTCCTCACCACTTAAGGTATTCTTACCAAAGAATCTAACCAAGGAAGGCCTGAAATCTTTAGGAAATGGATTAGGATAACCAAGAATCCCAGAAAAGAACAACTACTAATATCTTTCCACTTGCATTGGCCTCCTGGTAGCTCGGTCTCTATGAGCATTTCTAGGCTCATCATCCTTTTGGTCATCAAATTGATTCTTATCCTTACCCTTTCCATCTCCTCCATTACCACCACCACCTTTCTTCTTTCCATCACCATCTTCAAAATAAGAATTCTTGTTTTTATCATTTCCTCCACCTCCACCACCCTGATCTCCACCACCAGCTCCACTAGTAGTGCATCCCTTGATTTTTTTCTTTTGTGAGTCATTGTCAGTATATCCAGAGCTTGAAGCTACTAGATCAGGTATGCAGATGTTAAGGAAAGAGATATTCCTTGCTATTTATGCATTTGTAGCTTCAATTTCAGCTTTCTTCAACTCTTTGTGCAACTTGTCATTTTCTAGCTACAACCTCCATATCTTAGGGTTAGGAGGCACGTTTGATGGAGTAGGATTAATCTTAATATTTTGGGTGGAAGGATTAATGGATGTATTGGTGGATTATGTATTTGTATTTGTGTTGGTGATGGTATTAAAAGTATTAAAGATAGTCTTTTGATGCTGGTTAATGGGATTTTTCCCATGATCTACAAGTTGTGATTGCTTAGTAGCAAATGAATCTGAAGCTTTAGTGGTTACAAAAAATGTGGTATAAGTATTTTCAGAAGAGGTTCCCATTGGGATGGTTACCTCAGGAGCGATAAAAAAATTCTTAGCAATAGATTTAGAAGCATTCTCAACAATTTCCTTATGCTTTGCAACTTCTTTCATCTTTTCTATTCTTTGCTTTCGAGCATCTATTTCAAGCATCTTAGCTTTAATTATATCCTCTTTCTCCATCAACTCCTTTTCTTGTCTCTCCCTCAACTCCCTGAGCCTACATTCTTCTTCTTCCTTAAGCCTATGCTCTTCCTCTTCTAAGTCTTACATATCATTGTCTATGTCCTCTTCATCTTCCAAGACATCTCTAGAGTCACTTGGCTTAGGGGTATAGAAAGAAAGATTAGTTGGTTCTCCCTCAAGGAAATGGTGCAATTATACACTAGGGGATTCACCTCTTGGCTTAAAATTACCACCATTAAAGACAGATCCAACTCAGGATTTGAAGGATTTGAAAACTTCTTATTCTTTTCCCAGAATTCCCACCTATCTTCTCTTAACACGTCAAGCTCATTGTGAAAAACTTCCTCAATGGGAAAAATTCATTCATTTACATTAGGAACCTTAGCTTCATGTGCCTCTTCATGAACATTTGCACTATTTACCTCATTATCCCCAGTAGAGTTTCCAATCTGTTGGTTATTCTTTTAGAACCAAACTTGATCTCAACCATTATCTATGAATTTGACACAATTTAATGATCAATAATGGTGAGGATTGGCCAACAAACAAGTAAAGGATTGTTGGGCCTTTACTTCTACACTTTGGGCTCTGTAAAACCTAGGATGGTGATCTGAACAATGTTTAACTGATACTCTTGCCATTTTATCATGAAAATTGAAACAAAAAGATAATTCTCATATAATAGCTCGACAAATAGAATGTATCAAATAATTTGGCTGCTTCTTAACAACACTTTATATTCAGAGCATGAGAATGGTGAAAATTAACACAAAATAATGACTAGTGTAACCCATTTTAAAGAATTTTATTTAACAAGTGATTTTTTGTTGAATTGACCAACTAAATGCAACATGAATACTTTACTTAGATCAGTGCCTCATCCTTGGAATGGATTCAATTCCAATACCCACACAACCTAATAACAATTTCATATATGACATCAATTAAGCTTTGAAGATACTGCATTACAGTATTTCAACATTATATTCTCAACCACCACTTCTTACCAATATCATAGCACTCAATTTGACATAAACCAATAGCTTCACTCAAGCATTTACATTAATTCTTTGAATTAACAAGCAAGAAAACAACCACACATCCACTAGAAATCAATGGAGACAAATAAGATAATCCTTGATTATATTATTCATAGCTCATGAAACAAGTACATAGGAGAGAAAATGGCTTTGAATTTGCACCATTTTGTACTATATTTCTAGTATTGCTATCAAAATTACATGTGCATTAGCAGACTTGAACCTAAGACTTAACTCTAAAACACTTAGTATATCTTTACAATGTTCTCTCTGTGATCAATTACAAAACAACGAACCCCCTACTTATAGCCTTGAATTCCTTCTTATAGAAATGAAGGAGCAAAAAAATCTTTAGGCCAAAAAGTACACATGTCACTATTCCTTTGGATTGTTACAAAATACATTCCCTTTGAAATTATATTTGCATCTGCAAATGGATGGAAATGCACATGAGATAAAATTTATTTCCATTTGTTGAAGGAGATTGAGTCCCGCCTTTCAAAAGGAATCTTTGAGAAAAAATGACACTATCCATGTGCTCCAAAAATGTGACCACGTACACCAAGTGAAACTGAAGGAAATCATAAAAGAATAAAACAAAAAAGACAACATGTCCACATCTACAATATTTTCATCAATTTCAAATATTGGAGAGAAGACTATATATTATTCGTTCTTTAGCAAAATCCTAATCTATACTAGTTCTAGGATATGCATTGTCCTTCTCCCATCCATTATTCACCCTGGTTGCAGATTCAAGACCAAAATTGCATTCGCTACCCCATAATTGCAACTCAATCATCTAGTATATTCGAGTACTTGTTCTTCTAGGCTTAGAATTCCACTTTAGTGGGACAATTGAAGCTCATGAGTTTATCAACATTTACCCTATAAGGTGCATACTTGGTAATGACCTGATTTTCTTCTTTATTAAACTTTTCCAAAACAATTTCTTCATGGGCCGACATGTCCATATTCTTCTTTAGCATACCCATATCATGCCCTTGACAAATCAAAGCAACTTGATTTGAAATGACCTCATTGGTTTATTTTCTCCAATCCTGCATGTTTTGATATTACCATCATCCTTCAAAATGGAAGGAAGGAGACTATGATGTGTTTCATGAAAATTCTTGATCAATTCCCTTATCTTGGTCTCCAAAGGCTCTATGTTCCCCCTGAACTCCTGAATATCATTTACAATTTGAATGGTGGGCTTAAGTTTTTTAGGATTGTTAACATCATGCTTAGCTCCAATAGAAATCATTGTCAATTCTTGTAGCCTAGGAATCCATGTCTCCATAAGAGGAATGACTATCTCTTTTTTAGTGTCAAAATTGTTTATAGAAAACTTGATGGACGAATAACTAGCATCAATGCTACTCAATCTATTATTAACCCATCTATTTAAATGCTCCAAGACTACAATGAAAATCTTCATATTACTAAAAAAGATCTCTCTATTGTGATTGTCACATTTTTCTTTGTAATTCCTTAGTTGTTCAAGAAACTATTCTTTATTGGAACCTTCCTCTATCTGTGGTGCTTCTGATGTATCTGGATCCACCACTAAAATGGGTACAGTCCTAATATTGTAAGGAAAAATTTCCCAAGATGACCTTGTTCAAGGGGTGTAATCAGTAGGTATTGGCTCATGTGGATTAGTAGGAGAATCAACACCAATCTACATTTGTTCTCTTGATTGAAAGTTTTGTAATTTCTCTTTTAGCAATGCTAACTTTGTTTGTAGCTGCATTTTTTGTTGTTGATTCTTTCTGTGAACGTGCAAAAATAATTGTTAGAAAATGAGCAGCAAACAACAACTATAAACACCCTACACCTCAAGATTGGGAAAATGTTTAACTTAACAAAACAAAATGGAACCTTTTACCTTGTTGATTTTCCCTTGGTTGGCCCTTTAATCTTCGATGTTGTATGCTCCTTTGATGGAAAAAGATGCAAGTTGTGAGATACAAGATGGATGGAAAATAGGTGATAATGGATGGAAATGCAAGAATTTGGCTAAGTATGGATCAAGAGAAAATTTTGCAAGAGTTTCGCTAGTATAATGATCTCCCCCAAAAAATGAGAGAAAAGAGGGGGTATTTATAGAGAATTTTGAATTCTCTAGAGAAATGGATGGTTGGGATTAAACCAACAAGGCCAAAATGTAGGGCTATGGTGAGTTGAGAACTCATAAGCCCTCACATCTTGACATGTGGCATGCGAAGTGGCTTGAAAAGGATGATGTGTACATGAGGTGGAAGGAGAGTACATGACATGGACGTACTACATAGTACCTTGGGATTGGGACAATATCTCCCCATAAAGGAGGTCCTTGTCCCTATGTGGGTGAGAGGACATGTGAGGAATTAAAAATTCCTCAAATATCCACATGGGGATGAGAGAAGGAATTTAAAATTCCTTTGAAATTTGCATTGGGATTACACTGTGAATTAAAACCACATGGGGAAATGGTGGAGCAAATTTCCTAGTGATGGAAAAAGTCCTAATAAGGCTGGACTTAGGACACATCCTATAAAATGACACAGATTAGGGCTGACCTAATTATGATTAAGGCTGTAAGTACCATGAGACAAACGAATGATGATTAGAGGCAAGGGAAAATTATGGAGAATGTGACCGTAATGATGATTAGGTGCAAGATCTGGAATCCAGCAAATTCAATTATACCTAGAAGAGGCTGAGGATAAGAGGGATTAGAGACCAAACGAAAAGCTGAGATGAGCAATGAGAGAGAAAAGGAGGAACAAAAAAATATATTTAAAACTCCAAGAGGTAGATGACTAAATTAAATAAAGTGGACATTTATTTAATTTAGAGGAGGAAAGAGGGAAAAATATTTCATTAAAATTAACTACTGGGAACCTTATACAGGACAATAAATATTAATTAAAATGAACACACACGGCAAGAGGATGAAGTAAGGAGCACATGGATGACATGAGATGTCTCTAATTCATATGGAAGGAATAATTTAGTGTTCATATTTTCTCAAACACTATTAGGATAATAGGTTCTCAAGAAAATAAAATGAAGATGACTCTATAGAGGAAGTGAAACCAAAGAAGAGAGATGCCCCAAAGATGGGAGAGAGTTTGTATATGCTGCCCAAATGGGAGGGAATTAGATGCCCCAATCTCATGGAAGGTTTATGGTGGAAGATTGGGAGAAAATGGTAGGGTATGCCCCCTCAAGAAGGCAGACGAGGAAGGAAAAGGGGCCCCAAGAAACTTCTCAAAAGTATGGAGTGGTGTATGAAAGAGTAATAAAAACTAAAAGACAGGGATGGAACGAAAGGAATAGGGAAAGGAAGAGTAGGGGTGAAGGAATCTAGGTTGGAAGAAATTTTGGTTAAATAAAAGGAAAAAATTCCCTTAATTTGAAAAAAGGTAAATAGGAGGGAAAAAAGTTATAAACGGTAATTCTAGGAATTACCTCTCCTCATTTGCACAGTTGTCAAGTGAGGAGGAGAGGGAGAAAAAGAGAAGGCGAGAGTGAAAGGGAACGATGTCAGAATATGATAGAGACATCATCCACTGAGGGGATGAGAGACGATGATTCTTTAGCGATTGTGTCATGCCACACTAGGTTAGCCCCAAACCCAACTTTGTGATTTTTAGCATTTCATTTAATTTTTCAAAAATTTGAAAATATGGATTGTATTGGGGGGGAAGGAAAAAAACTAGAGTGGGGGCGGGGTGGGAAGGGAGGGGGCTTGCTCAGGGACTGTGAGAGAAAGGAGTCATCCGCACCCGGGCAGGTCCACCCACATACGAGAGCGAGTCCACTTGTGGACATGGGTGGGTCCACCCATGCTCGGGCAGGTGCCAGCCTAGGACTTCAGGTGGGTCTGCCCGAGGGCTCGAGTGGATCCGCATGCAGCTGGCCGGGAGCCCACCCGTGAGCTTGAGCGGGTCCACTTGTGCTCAGATAGGTCTTCCTGAGCTAGGGCAGGTTCACCCAGGGACCAGGTGAAGCGAGGGGCTTGGTCAAGGATCTAAGAGGACTGACAAGAGGGGGAAAGATGAAAAAAAGAGAGGTAAAATAGAAGACAAAAGAAAAATGACATAGTGGCCATGTTATGGATGCAAAATGTTGAGAATTTGC